>CAXIPT010000004.1:2634638-2688048 GCA_964030475.1 Tethya wilhelma | reverse complement strand
GGTTACTAACATTTGAAAGCTTCATCAGAATTTGGTGCTCTATTTTTGTCGGGATGAAGTTGAAGAGCTAGTTTACGATAGGCTTTCTTCAGCTCACTCTCATTAGCTTCACGTGACACACCAAGAATATCATAATAGTCACGACAACGTAGTACCCTATGAATAGTCATGGCAAAGACTTATTATACAATATCCAGTATATCAAGTTTTTTTTCAGTGACTCACTTTTTGACAAGCTGAACTTGAGTAGCTGTGTATTCTGGTTCACTGTTATCTTCATCATTGGCAGTGTTACTACGAGGAGGGGGTGATGATGGCTTGGTACTGGATGAAGGTTTGCTCTCACTATTATGACAATTCTCTAGTTTGTTCCTGAATTCTAGGAGATAACAAAATATTATGAAATTTTATGTTTACTTTCTCAGTCTATTTACCTTCGGCTTGGTTTGTATAACATAATTTTATTGATTTATCTGTCAGTCTTTTAGCTTTCTCAACATCTCCTTCGTTAAAAGCTTGCTTTGCTTTCTCTAAACAGCGGTCTGCCTCGCCTCTGTTAGCTGACTCCATTGTATATATTGAAATTACTTTAGTAGCTGGACCAGACGAGTATTTAGAGAAGCACGTTGCTAGTTTTCTAATTAAAGCACACCAAAGAACTTCGCTTGCAAAGTTCAGCGATTTCATCATGTCCAGTGACGAGTGGCGAGAAGGCAATTATGAAGTTGGACGACTAGGAGAAGAAAGTTTATCAGGTATGGAATGATTGTTAATGGATTTTATCACATGGGACCAGTCAAAGATCACAGATTTCTCAAATCATGAAGAAAAAAATATGATATATTTGGTTTGTACCTTCACATACAGGCTATTCCAGTCAGTCACCTGCAGTGAATATATCTCCATATGCTCTTGACCCAAACTACCTTCCTAAGGTGAGTATTCCTATACATCTATTCTACTATAATAACCTAATTTCCTATCCAAAACTGCTAATCACACAGCTAGGAAAACCTCACATAGTTCATTAGCTCTCATGGCCACATTCATATAATTACTACAATAGAGGTATAGCATCAATGACATACTAAGATCTGGACTATCTACCTGTTGATAATATGATACAATTTCACATGGGTGCTTTGAAAGTGATGATCATTTACTGATTCACAAACCTCAACCATTCGACTGTTGACTACGGAAGTACCATAAATCTGAAAATTTGCACGTGTCACGTTTTATTTTTCCACGTTATCTATGTTTCCTTGTGTAGTGAAAGAAATACATGTATATTTAGAAATGGGCCGTTTACAGTATATTGTTTATTTTTACTTTAGCATTTTCATTCTTTGTGGTAACCTCCTCTTGTAGCATCTCGACTAGCTGTCTATGATATTGTTGATGTGTTCACATTATAGGGTCCAGAGTTCATATTTCCAGTTGAAGCCCGCCAGAGAAGTTGGAATGAGAAGTGGTTTGAACGTGTCGGGACATCATACATCAGTGGATTGACAGTGGGCGGGGTTTGGGGCCTCTGGGAAGGCGTGACCAACATGAACGGAAATACATTTCGTATGAGAGCCACTAGTGTGTTGAACGGCTTGACAAGAAGAGGGCCCTTCATGGCCAACACCCTGGGAGTCATTGGTGAGGGAGGTGATGGTAGTGTGAGGCATCATGAGGGGTAGACTTACGTAGCCTCGTTCACAGGCCTTTATCCTTTTTTTGAAAATATTTGCGAGGGAGGAGCCTGGGAACAAAGCTAAGGTAGACTATAATCTGTTGACATTCATTTGAGGCTTCCTTTTTCACTATGACTTTATGGGGATTGTGTCAACCAGTTTTGATAATTATTTCAAGTTGACCACAAAGTCCATGCACTCTGTCCCTTCTGCTTGTGTGTTAACAATCAATCACCTAATTTACACTGACTGTTGGTGATATTGCATGAGTAATGTACATATGAATGTTATGGTCATTTTATAGTATTGCTGCAGTAATACCAGTGAATGATTATAGTTGCTAGTTATTTGCTTCGTGTATTAATTAATATTTCTTGATCAATTTTTATTCGTGATGACATTCTCATATCATTCTCTAGCACTAATGTACAGTCCTCTGGAGTCAGCCATAGGTCACTATCGTGGGACACAGGACACTGCTAATTCAGTGGCAGCAGCTGCCATCACTGGAGTCCTCTATAAGTCAACAGGTACATTATTCTTTCAGCTGCACATATTTTTTTATTTGGATGCAACTGTATAGTTCATTAGTAACGTACTTTGTGCTTGAAGAAGATTGGCTAAGTTTTCATCAAAACTTGCAATTGTTTTCATACTGGTGTAATCAGTAATCCATTTACATGAATGATACCACAAAGTTGACAAGTCAGATATTGACACTTGAGGAAGGTTATTAAGACTGACTGTGGAAGTTAGTTTGGAAATTTTAGTTTTGAATCACAGGAAGAAAAAAGTACTTAATAGCATGCTTGGCAAGAAGGCCTGTGAATGAGGCAATGCATGTGTTCTACAGCTTGTTATACAATGCTATGCGACCTATTGCAGGTGGACTGCGAGCCATGGGTGTGGCAGGTGCTGCTGGGTGTGCAATAATAGGAGTGTTGACATTGAGCAAGTACGCCATGGGACAAAGACTACCATCAGTATTTAATTATACTTAATACTATGCATCTCACATTTTCACACTGTATTTATATAATTGTATATTATTCGGCTATAATAGTAGATGTTGTTGTGTTGTTATGTGTTCGTATTATCATTATTATACGTGTCATATGATTCAATCTCTCTATAAATTAATTATGAACATTAATCTATAATATAATATAATTCCACTATTACTATTACTAAAGATTGAGTATAGTAAGAGGGCAAGTGAACAACGTATAGTCTAGCATGTGAGAAATGATTTCTTTTTGTTCCTTTAATTAGAGTCAGTTTAAAATTCGTCATGACGTACAAGATAGTCTCCAAAGTCAGTTGCTTGACTTCCGACAAACAATTCTTGATGTTGTAAAATCTCTTCTTTTGAGAGTACCTTATCCTGCACAAAAGTAAAGTACATAAAGTATTACATCATTCTCATTTTTTGAATATGCATGTCTATAGCTACGTACACTAATTGTAAACTACAGTCACCAGGTAGTGATTAAAGGCCATTCTTGTTTCTAAAGGATCTTGATTGATTCTATAATCCATGGATAGGAGCTAGGCCCACCTCAGGCTATAGCTACTAAGTTTCCTTCATGACCAATGTAGCAGCTATACACATTAAAATTCATAAATCAATCTCAAACCTAAACACCTGCTCAGGCAAGTTTCTAGTAAATTGGCAAAAGGTTGAGCCACTCTGGTGCCTAACCTTGACCCTAAACCCACAAAAAATCTACCTAGCAAGCCAGCAGGCAAGAAACAGGGATCCATGGTATTTCAGGTATGCACAATGGTTTGTCGCTCCTGGAGACGGGGCTATAGCTAAGATACACACCGATCAACAAGAACCTACTTTATTCGTGTCAGCCTCGTAGATGAGATGTCTGGCCTCGGCCTCGGAGTGGTCGTAGTCTTGAGGAAGAATCCAGCGCAACACCTCATCTTTGTTCAGTTTCCCGTCGCCATCTTTGTCTCTGTGCTGTCCAAACTGCTCTCTCTCTGTCTGGACCCAGTCTGGCTCATCAGCACCTTCTTCACGTTCGTAGTGAGGCCAAATGTCATCTGTGGGTGGAGTCAATATGGATCACATGATGTCATGTGATCGCTCATCTGTACTTACTGATGTATTCTTCGAGAGTAACAAATCCATCTTTGTTCTTGTCCATGTCTAGCATTGTCTCATCGACTACAATGTCACGCATATGAGTGGATTCCTCTGCACGAGAGAGAGAGAGAGAGAGAGAGAGAGAGAGAGAGAGAGAGAGAGAGAGAGAGAGAGAGAGAGAGAGAGAGAGAGAGAGAGAGAGAGAGAGAGAGNTGATCAGTATCTACAACCAATATTTCCCTGTCAGTGCCTTTGAAAGTATGATTTCCACTGATACCAATCATAAAATCCATTATTGCAACGGCACACACATGTACGCTCCAGATATCCAATTCATCAGTGATGATGACATAATAATGATGTCATACTTTGTGGCTCTTTTCTTGTCTTGGTCGTCAAAGAAGATCTGGAAGGTGTCTTCGTGGGTGTGGCCAAAAAACTGAGCGACTATAGTGCTCTCAAATCTATATATGACAATAATTATAGACAAAGAGTTAAGCACATTATAATTTCATTTTATTATTGTGCTGTATATACATATTATACATACAAACCTGTTGACTATTGTGTGGTAGTTCCAACCAAATGCTTTTGTGAAGCCACTGGGATAGATGTGGCCAATAATGTGTACCTATTATAATAGAGAAAAATCAATCAATCATGCAGGTGATCGATGACTATACAAGACAGACAAATCGATTAACCAAATACAAAATTTTCTTTTCAAGCTTAAAAAATTTCAGACTTCTTCATTCCCAGCCTCTTCATTTATTTATATATGAATAAATATTTAATCACAATTTTTAAAGTTAGAAAATTATTTATATGATAAAGAGCCATATCTAGTGCCAAGAACGAAGATAGGAAACAAGGAAAAAATGGTACAATTACAACACTAACCTTGTCTCCGTTCTTCTCTGCCTGGTGTAGCTGGTCTACTAGCCACTGGAGCTGTCCAGCTGGGTCTGTGTTGTTGATGAGCAGCCACCAGTTGTTGCCGTTGGCATAGTTTGTCTGGAGGGAGATGACTCTGAGACCATCACGGATTTTGACATTGTAGAAACCTCCTCTATGTGTGTGTGTGTGTGTGTGTGTGTGTGAGTGTGAGAGTGAGTGATTGTCGGTGTGGTATGTGCATGTCTAGCCTCGTTCCCAGGTTCCTCCTTCGCGAATATTCCTTATTTTCGAAGAAAATATTTGCAAAGGAGGAACCTGGGAACGAGGCTATTACATGCCTTTCTACTACCATAAAAATTTAGAGCCGGACTGAAAACAAGGTTAAAAAAATTTAAGGATGTATAGCAATGTATTTGTTGGGATTAGGATCAGGGAACATTAATGCTTTGTAGTTTGAATTCACAATTTCATCTCAAACCTCTTTATCGTCTCCTGTGCCTCTTCCGTAAGCCACGGCCCCCACAATTCAGCGGCTGCATCCAACAGCCACTGGTTGGACTGGTAGCCAGTGATAAAGGGAGGAGGAAAGCTGTCTACAGGGGCACTCTCGTGGTTCCCGAGAGAAGGGTATATCGTCTTGTCGGGGAGGTACTGTTTGAGCATGGCGACGATGGTTTTAAGAACGTAGAGCTGATCGTCACGAGTTTGGTTCCAGACGTTGTGAGCTGGTAGATCACCAGTGAGATAGACCCAGTCAAACTGGATGAAAAATAATATTATAATAATAATTATTATTAGCAAGTTAATCCTAACTTTATTTGTTTGGTTACATGACAATTGTATAGGCTCTCTAGATCTCAACAGCTGAAATGTTCTTTTTTTGAAGGGATCGAAGCAGTTGTTAAGTTTTGGACAATAAATTGAAGTTGTTTATGAATATTAAAGTACGCAATTTGATCACAATTTGTAGAAAATATAATGTAATTTTGATTATTAATAACATAGGTGAAGAGGATATGTACCCTCATTAATGAACTGAACTACCATTATTATAGCCGGAAATATTGATGGGGATTTTAATTAGACGGTTTGACAGTCAAAGTCCGAATCGTCAAATTTAAATCCGCCAATATTTTGGGCGCTGTATATGCGCTATGCACACGCGCAAATTGTCATATTTAAATTCATCAATGTTTTTATTCTATATATGTTCTGCGGAGCAAACTGTCAAAATTTTGACTATCAATATTTCCGGCTATACCTACATGAAGCCTCATGTGTTCAAGTGTATCAAATTGGGAACATAAACTCACCTGGTCTTTGGTGGCCGCCAAGTGCTCCATTAAGTTGACCAACGTCTGTTTAGGCACATCACACTTGTAGTCACCCCAGTAACCAGCAGCTGTGGATGAATTCCCTATCACAAACAAACAAACAAACAATTAAATAAATTTAACATTATGTCACACAATTAATTATGATTACATCATTATGTCATCTAGGCACTATAGTAGGCAGGGAAACCCTCGCTTTCTAAATTAGTCAACCATTTCTGTGTCTCGTTAATTTTAGGCTTTAGCAAATTATTCTCAAAAGTTTACCTATTATTCTATTCTTTTATTCCCAAACTTTCAGCCCATTGTTCTTTTTCACTCAGCCTATTATTCTTGTATTATTCTTAGACACAAACATAATAATTAGTATGTAAAATCATCGAATGTCAATTTTAACGACATTCAAAGTCCTTGGTGTGTTTTTCCAAGAGTTTACACACCCAATGTAGATAATTTTTATTTCTTTAGGATAAAATTGTCTTAGAATTAATAGATCATTGCGATATATAACTGTAGGTAGTTCTCTAAGGAAGATTAACTAATTATTAGGCTAATTTTATCCTTAAAAGCACCCAGTAATTCAGTTTTTTTGGCATTTTAGCAATGTTAGTTTTCACAACAACACTGAAAATTTACCTATTACAAGTATAGTAAAAATTTTATAAAAATGAGAGGTGTAGGAATGGGCAGTGCGGTAAAAAGCAATGAAACAAGGCAAGTCTCTGAATTTCGGCACATGACTACTTCATTTTCATGAGTCGATTGCAAGTTTGAATTCCATTATTATAGATGTCGGTTATTTGGCTCATGAGTCAATGTAAGCAATCACTTGACCAATTTGGATGAAGTAACAATTCATTTAGAATGTAGATAATTTAAAACAAAGAGTAGGGCACAAAAAATGAAGTAGTCATGTGCCGAAATTCAGAGACTTGCCTTGTTTCATTGCTTTTTACCGCACTGCCCATTCCTACACCTCTCATTTTTATAAAATTTTTACTATACTTGTTCATTCACTTTTTTAAGCACCAAGGTGCTCAATCACATGGAGAAAATCACACAGCAGAGACTAGTCAGTCCCTACAAAAGTAGAAGTGTACATTTGATGCGCATGCGCATTATATGCATGCAAACCACGTGGTCTATTGACGACCTTTGCCTATATCAAAATGGCTAAATAAAAAGTACAGTAATTTTTATATCGAGAGTTTCAAAGCTGCCTAGATTTTGTTTGCTGCCTTTTCGCCAGCAAACGAGTCGAAAAGGACGTACTGTGCATGAAATGAAGTCTCACTATATGGTCAAAGTTGGCTGGATGTCTTTTGTTTTTCTGGAAATCGCGTTCAAGTAAGTCAGTTAGGAAGGAAGGAAGGAAGGGGAGAACAAAATTGCACTCTTGTGGCTTCTCGCCAGCGCTCTCTCCAGAGTGCTCTAGAGACTTTCTGCTAGTTTTCTTAGTTAATACAGTAAGAAAACTGTATGGGGGAGGCTATAAAATGCATTTGAAGGCTTATCTTCCTTTTCTTGAAAGTTTATAAGCATCAACATTTTGTATTGTGTCTATGGGACAGGCGGCCCATTCCTACTATACGTACTACCGTACGTATGATTCCCAAAGTACAGCCTATTATTCTCACAAATTCCCCTACTAATTACCTGGCTTATTTGGGGGTCGACAGCACAGTGGTTCCCCACAGTCGTTGGTCAGACCTGGTGTGTAGAGCTGATCCCAGTGGAGATCAGAGAGGTGAAGGACCTTGGTCACTGGGGAATTAGGCTGTTGGGAAAAAATAACATTGTGAAATTATACAATGCATGAACGTTACTTTTTTTTTTGAGAGAGAGAGAGAGAGAGAGAGAGAGAGAGAGACTCCAGCTCTGACTGACTTTAGTTAAGAATTTATTTATTTCAACTGACCTTGGGATCTGGAATGGGCATTGGAGGAGGTTTGTCATCTTCCGGGACTGTGATATTCCAATCCTGATGCCAGGGGTCATAGGGCACCTCACAGGAATTACCCACAACTATCGAACAAGCTTCACGAGGACTGAAGCCGACTTGAGCAACCACTGACATCACTTCGTCCTGGATGGATGGATGCACACATGGACACACACACACACACAGAGAGAGAGAGAGAGAGAGAGAGAGAGAGAGAGAGAGAGAGAGAGAGATTGGGTAAAAACAGAAAAGTGAAAACTAAAAATTAAGGGAAGGACTTGTCAACTGTCTTTCCGAGCCTCTGCTAGGGCAGAAAACCATTTCCTTAGCTCACCACATTCATTGGATTAACAATGCAACAAACATAATAGTAATGATAGTAAAGTTTTCATAGTTTCAGTAAAATAAAGTTCCGGTCACCAAATTAGCTAACCTGGATGAAGGAAATCGGCAAACTCTTCTTTGCTGAGGAATCCATTGACGTTAGTGTCTGCAGTCATGAATCTTCTCTTGTCTCTATCCATCATCTGCTTGTAGGTCAATCCACGATGGGAATCGTAGATATCTTCATAGTCTAAAGGAAAACAAAGAATGAAATCCAGCTAATTTGCGGTTCAACATAACCATGAAAATGGCAAGTATAAACTGAATAATACTAACGACTCATTTCTAGTATGTGTAATTTTCTAAACTGCAAAAATGAAAAATTAAAATACAAATGTAAAATGAACATTACTAGCAACCTGTTCCTATGTATAATTCCCAAAGAGAAAAAAAAGAAGAAAAAACAACAACATAAGAACATGTTAAGTAAATTTCCTCTTACTGTCAACTCTCCCAAAGGCAGTGTCTTCATACTCCTCCCACGTTAACTCGCCGTCTTTGTTCTTGTCGTGGAAGGGCCACTGTCTGTCCACGTCATCATAAATGTATCTGTCAAAGAATTATGATAACATCCATTAGTGAAATATCTTGAGTGCAATAACCCTCAGATTATTGTAGTCGCTACAAGCAGTCTGATTTGATTTGATTAACCATGCAGAACCTGGTTTCTGAATCTCTTAATGAGCCTTAGGAAATGGTTAAGTTAGACAGGTCTTATTAGGTTTGTATAGTAAAATACACCTACAGCACCACATCAAAGGGATACCTACTCTGATATCGAGCTAGACCCTTTTTTCTACCCCTGATCTGCAACAAAAAAGAAAAAGGGTCTAGTTCGATAGAAAATGGGCTACCTAGTAATCATCTATAGAACTCTCTCTAGCTTTTGCAAACAATACTGCTCTTGGTCTAAATAGCTTAAATGATTTGAACTACAGAACACGTAGCCTCGTACCCAGGCCTTCCCTATAAAATACGAGCAAGGAGAAAAGAGGGAAGCTAAACTTTGCAACTTGCAAAATATAAATATGTGCCGGGGAAGGCTTCAGAATGAAACTACTGAAAATGTGTATAAATCTTATTTTGTTCGCTGACTCGCTCACCTCAGAGCAACGTGCTTCACCCAGAGCTTGAGCTCCTCCTGAGTGACTTTACCATCGCCATCCTTGTCAATCTTATCAACAATTATCCTGTCAAACACAACATTTGCAATAGTAAATCAACACATGTGTTGGCCATAGATACAGTAGGTGACGAAACATACTGAAAATCTAAACAACGAAATTGCAAGTCTCTGTTTTCACTTACGCTAGTCTTCTCTTTGCCTCTTCTGGGGAGAGCTGGTCGAACCTCTCCGCCTGGTCCTTGCCCAGGAAGGCCTCATGGTCGTAGTCGTCGTTGTGGTCATGTCCGTCGCCAACGTAGTGGTCCTGGTCGGAGAGGTCCTTGGGAGGTTTGCGACGTTTCTCCTCTCCTGGTTGGGTTTGAGAACAATATGAATACAAGGGGACACAATGTCATACATAGTAGTAGCATTAGTAGTAGAAATAGTAGGGGGTTTTTTGTTTTTTTTCAGGTTTGGATGAAGCAGGAAAAAAAAAAGAGCTCAAAATTTAATGTCAAGTGACCACATGTGTACAAATGAACCTGCACGTACCAAATTATACACAATCCTCCAGACACATGAGCACACACTGAATATTAATGATTTCCTAACAATTTGACATTTGATACTCAATAGAGCAAATTTATTATAGAACTCACACAACATATCATACTTTACATGATCTCATACATTATTCATGTAAACGCACATGTGCCAACACCGTCACATACCTGTAGGAACTGCTGATGTCACCGCCAGTAAGACTGCCAGTAGAACTCCAACTGCTAGTCGTTGATTCATTGTCGTGTCGTCTCTCGGGATGTGTTCGCTCACTCTGAGAAGAGGCGATCGCGAGTTTATAAGCTCCAATGTTTGCACAAAGAACTATTGTTCACCGCAGCACTGGCTGATGTGCGCTAACTCCATTGGTCAGTTCACAATAGGGAAAAACCCCACCCACGCAAAAAGTGGTGCGCGTGACTTAGAACTGCTTGCAAGATAAACAGGTATGCAGAGTGTGGATCTATCTGAGGCCGTTCAGAGTGTGAGAGAGACTGTTGAAGACCATAACTATCTTGTAAGAACAGCTATTTATGATTGAAGATATTAGCCAGCTTATTGAACTCACTCTTTTCTCTCTCACTGCAATGTGTGTGTGTGTGTGTGTGTGTGTGTGTGTGTACAGGTGACATATAAGTCTTTGAGCAGAAAATCACACATACCAATCTCTACTGCTAAACAGTAAGCAAACACAAGTAGACAGTCACACACCATAAAAATGTAATGATCTAGGCTATACTGTGATGTATACTTAGCCTCGTTCCCAGGCTCCTCCTTCCTTCGCGAATATTATTTTCGAAGAAAATATTCGCGAAGGAGGAGCCTGGGAACGAGGCTAATGTATACTGTTAATAATTATACACCATGGATATTCATGATTACATCATGATTATGTCATAGAGTGCTGCAGGAGTATGTGCGTCAATGTAGACGAGATTCTGTTTCAATATCAGTCATTTATGCTCTGAGTGGACTAGAAAGTGTAAGTACTACGTATTCAAGATTATCGTCATTTGATTCAGTTGTACAATGTTATTTAGAAAATTATTTTAGCAAAGGTTTTGCTATGGTGCCTATTGCACATCTATAGTTATAATATAAGGTGTTTTGATTTATAGCTTTACACAGCCACTTCCAAATCATAGCATACATATTTTATATTCATTTATTATTATATTATATTTTTATTCATGATCATAGTCTTAGCTATATTCTCTCTCCCTTTATACTGTTTTCAGCTAGTCTGGCTAGCCAGACTCGCTGCAAAAGTTTTTTTGCCTTTTTTTGCAGAGAGTCTGGCTAGCGAGACTAATTTTCAGCAGTTACTGTTGCAAGAAGTTAGCCTCAGAATGAGGCCTGTGTGTGCACTGATCATGGTAGCCATCTTGTGCTGTATTGTCTATATGTTTAGGATGGAGGACGTCATGTGATTTCACTAGTAGCAGAGGATGAATTGGAAGGTACTATTATAATACCACTCAATTAGCTTACAATAACTCTTATCCTTTGTAGAGTGCAAGCGTTCACTTCACACAGTCAATGGAGTCCATGTGTACAGTGTATCCAAGAGTAAAGTCAAGGTGTGCATTTAAGTGTGTGTGTAGTCACAGTCCAAGTTTTTGCTGTGACCGCATGAAATAAAATATTGTATGGTTATGGAAAGGGGGGCACTCACTCAGTATCCATTTTGACATTGTCAGTTGCTGTTTGAAGGATAGAAGGGGGGGGGGGACTGGAAACGAGGCTCATTCTATTTCAATGGTCATGTGAATTGCTTGCTTCATCTTCCAGTGTTCTGATCCTCTGTTGGCTGCCAACTATGCCTCCAGGTGTGACAGTGGAGTGGCTGACATGCAGTGGAACACCATCAGTTGCAGCAGTGATCCACCTGGAGCAGCCCCATTTGTTCTAGAAGAGCAAGAAGAGAAAAAGCACGACCATTTTCGTGGTCGTAATTTTATCCAACTGCCACGACTGTCATTCATGACCGATAAAACAATGGAGTATTACAATACTGTAACAGTGGCTCCTGAACAACCACATGGTACATAATTCATGCGTGCATTGTTGACATAAAGCAACAGCAATCATAGTATTGTGGTAAAGTTATAGTTGTGTATCTAGGGTCAAAGGAGAGAGCCTGGGTACAAAGCTATGGTATAGTAATACTGTAGTCTAGCTTTGAATCAGGCTCTCTCTATCTCCTTCTAATTTTTCCGCTCTTTGGAAGTAAATGGATAATTCACATATGGGGGGAAATGAGAGAGAGAGACTATTGCCATCATGAGTGTGTTGTGAATGTAACCATGGCAATGTTATTGTGTGCACATTCATTCACAGTGGAATCTGACACCGGTACTATGCAAGCGATAAAAGAAGAGGATAAACCAATTCCAAAGAAGAACACCATTCCTGTCAAGTATGTATGTGATTATCATGTAGAGAGCAGTGGATATAGTAATTATTACGTGCAGATAATAATTAATAAATTATGATGACATTGAGCTGGACCAAGTTACTATATTGTATGTGACTTGAATTTTTTTTGCAGAACTTCTAAATCTCCTCACAAATCACCAAGGAAACGAGGAAGGCCACCCAAAACACAAGTGAGCACTATTATACAGGCTCCATGGCAAACACGTACACCATCTTTCTCTCAGGATCACTTGCCAGTTGTTGTTCAAACTTGCTGTCGTCCTCTTCTCTCTCTCTCTCTCTCTCTCTCTCTCTCTCTCTCTCTCACACACACACACACACACACACACACACACACACACACACACACAGTCCTGGCTACCAACGGTTTGTCAATGTACTCACTGATATGGAGGCAGNGGAATCAAGTTCAAGAAATCAAACTTCAATTCTGAACTTCTTCAAAACAAAACCATCCTAGTCCTAACAACAATGATAACCGAAAGTGAAACAATATAATAATAGCCAACCATCAAACTCTGCAACATAACAAATGACTACTACTAACAACTGTAGCTAGAACATGTACATTTTTTTTTTAAGATCGATACCTACAATCTCAAAACAGCCTACATGTATACAGTTTCTCTTTTTTTCACTCCTATTGCATGAAAACATTATTATGATTTGATTTATCTTTGCTTTAATGAGGGGTGTTTCAAAATTCGTCGTGTCTTTCAAAATATTTGCCATGTTCTGTTGCGTGACTTCCAACAAATAGATCTTGGTTCATGAGAATTTCTTCCTTGGTCAAAACTGTATCCTATAAATACACAACAAAGTAATAAATAAAATTATAGTTTTAAAAATATTATTGTACGTATGCAGCTCGATCTGCTAGCTATAATATTATAGTATACATAATTATAGTATTATACACATATACTGTTACAGTATACATGATATTATGTAACCTCAATAAATATTGTATATGAAATTCGGTGGCATGGTTAGTCTAGTTTTGTAAACCAGGCCCTCTTCATTATGTTGAGCGCTAGCAATAAGCGCTAAGCATAATGGCGATCGAGAGCCTGCATGGTCTATGAGGCTATGGTTAGTCATGGCTATTGGGCATGGGGAATGGTATTAATTAGTGAACCTCGATATCTGATAACAGCTCTGAAATAAGCTTGGATACTACACAATACTAGCCTCGTTCCCAGGCTTCTCCTTCGCGAATATTTTTTTCGAAAATTCTTCAAATATAACATTATATTCTCTCCTTCCTTTAATATTTTTGAAGATAATATTCGCGAAGGAGGATCCGGAGCCTGGGAACAAGGCTAACACAATACAATACGACTAAAAATTTTCAGATAGCTTTCCATATAAAAGCCTAGAGAGCTAGTACTCACCTTATCACTGTCTCCATGGTACATGAGATGCGTTGCCTCGGCGATGTAGCGATCGTAGTTGTCGGGGTAGAGCCATGTGACCAGCTCCTCCCTGTCCAAATGACCGTCTGAGTTCTTGTCCTTGTGAGTCCCAAACTGCTTTCTCTCTGTCTGTACGCAGTCCGGCTCTTTCTCTTTGGGGTCCTCGGGACGCCACACCGTCTCTGGTGGGAGGAAACATTACATCATCACGATGTCATTGTAAACCATTGATGGTCATTTACCAATGTATTCATCGAGTGTAATGAATCCATTCTTGTTTTTATCTAGATCTTCTAAAGCCTCGTCAATCACAATGTCCTTCATATGAGGCACTTCATCTGTCAATAGTGAGTGAGTGTATGGTGTGTGAGGGTTGTGAGGGTGTGAGGGTTGTGAGGGTGGTGAGGGTGGTGAGACTGATGGAAGTGAAGGCGAGGGAATTGTGAAGACCCTGAAGATTGTGAGTGTGTTAGGGTGGCTAGAATTAATTGTGAGGCTGTGAGGATAGTTAGAATTGGGAGGCTGTGAGGGTGGTGAGGACTGAGGGTGTGAGGGTGTGAGGATGGTGAGGACTGTGAGGGTGTGACAGTGTGAGGATGGTGAGGACTGAGGGTGTGAGGGTGTGAGGATGGTGAGGACTGGTGTGTGGGTACTATATCTCACGTACGAGGGTAGAGGTAGTCTGCGTACTCGTCCAATGTCAATTTATTGTCCCTGTCCTTATCAGCTGCTCTGAATCTCCTCAGCAATCTCTTCTCTGAGTCTCTGTACGTGAGTCCGCGAATTTGATCAAATATTTCATCAGGTTCTAAATATAGAAAATAATATGATGTCATCATGACATAATTTTCTTTGAAGACAATTATTATCACAAGTAGTAAAAATTTTGTATAATAGAAATGGGCAATGCTGTAAAATATAAAACAAGGCAAGTTTCTACTCTTAATTATCTCATTAATATTAAACTTTATTAGTGTATGCTGAAAAGCTATTAATTTTATTATACAGGTTTGCAAACATTGCTAAGCATCAATCAATTCAATGATGTAATTCACATGCATGATGTAATGCTCAGGAAAACATACCATGTCCTTCTCCAAATGTAATCTTCTTCATTTCTTCCAATGAAACGAATCCATCGTTATCTGCATCGTAATGTTCCAACCGTTTCTCTGCCTGTTCACGGCTACTCCTGCAAACAAAAATAAACAACAAACAAAAAAGCAAGCAAATAAAAATTGATAAACAAAATAATAGTAATAAAATTTATCTGCACAGTATTAACTAATTTTTAGTGGATTAATTTTGCCTACATTAACCACACCTTTCAGCGACATATTGGATCCAATCTCTCAGCTCTTGTTTCGTGACTTGACCATCTCGATTTTTATCAATCTTATCGACAATGATACTACAAGGAGAGAGATACAAGTGGATAATTTTTGCTTTTATATATCTCGACCATGTACATTCTGACTTGCACACATGCATGCAGTATAGTAGATAATTTGACTATAGCTACAGAATGAGATCTATAGATCACACATATCAAAATAATTATCCTTGAAATCTTGCGTAATCAAAGAAAGTACCTTAGCCTTCTCTTTGCCTCTTTGGGTGAGAGGTCACGGAAGGACTTGGCCTGGTCCTTGCCCAGGAAGGCCTCGTGGTCATACTCCGAATTGTGTTCCCCTCCAGGAAAATAATGGTCTTGATCCGAGAGGTCCTCGCGACCTCGAAGGTCATCATCTGGGATATCACATGCAAGGTCACATGATAAACACATGCACACATGCACACACACACATACGTATATACACACACAAGAATTTCCCAGACAATACAATTTTATAGCAGACAACACTTTCAATCAATATTGACAGTTGCAGCATAAACAATCGTGTCTGAATTTATGTAGAATGTTTTTTTTATACGATACACATACATAATATTATGAATACATACAAATACAAATTCCGTTAATATAAATATACATTAATAACTAAATTATATAAATAATACCTGTTGGAACAGCCATACAGACTGCTACAAGGAGACCTACTAAAACCAAACTCCTCATAATTTCTTTCTCCTAAGAACTCAGAGGTCCTTGATTTTCAAGATGATAGCTGTATAACTGTAGTCTGCTGTAGCTGAGATGATGAAGTGTGAAGAATGGCTTTTATTTTTCCAGCTTTAGACAATAGCCCATTGTCACTATGGACACATGTACATGTGGCATCTGAGGTGCAGCACTCCCATTGGTCAGTTTTGCAGGGGGAAAATCCCTATAAGCCATACCAGTGCTACTCACATGGAAAATTCTAGACCCACACATATGGTCACAGAGGGGGTTGCTAGGCAACCTTTGATAAATTAAGAAAATTCTAGAAAAGTCTGCATCAACACACAATAAGGTGTTAATAATAATTTGGTATCAACTCATAAACAGCTTATAATATAAATACACCTTCTGTTATGTATACACAAAAGAGATACTTGGTAGTATAACGGTAGAGAAAAAAATTTCTAAAGACTATTGCGTCTTTAGCTTAAGCTTGTCTTCAATACTCTTAAAGTGGTGTCCAATGCCTGGCATGTCTCTGAAGGGTAGGGTGAACTTCCAGAAGACACCCACTAAGAACAGCACTGCCGCGACTCCCCATATGACGTAGGCAGAGGGGTGGAGGGGGATGGAGAAGATGTCCCAGCCCATCTTGATCTCCAGGAGGGTCTCGCAGATGACAGCTACAAATACCAGCCACGAGAATCGTCCGATCCTAGCGTTCTTGTCACTTGTAGTTGGAGCAGTGTGTGTGTGTGTGTGTGTGTGTGTGTGTGTGTGTGTGTGTGTGTGAGTCCAACCATAGATAATATACATTCACTAATTGTCTACGGTTCAACGAATGCCTATAGAAAACTCCAGAGAAGTATAAGTTTTGCTATTTTGTAGATTGCCAGGTAATCAGTAAAAATAATAATTGGGTATTTCATTTGTGAGTACTTTGGCTAGTTCTTGAACAATAAACCATGTCTAGATCTCAAGATTACCATTGAATTTTCATGCGTTAATCCAACTTTTAGCTCTTTAGTGGTATGGCACACTATTTATGCTGGGAAGAACATGCTGGTTATGTATTTGCATCATGTGGGTCATGCCATTACATGTAGGCCTTGAGATCTGGTTTGAAGGTCAACTATTATCTATGAATTGTAAATTCTACTGGTATTCTCTGCTCAAATGTCCATAGCTCAGAAGTAGAGCATTCGATGAGAATTCATAAGCTTCAGGGTTCAATCCCAGCTAGATTTTAAGATTATAATGTCACAAGCAGGGGCTAAAAGATATTGACTACCTCAAAATCACATCTGATCTTATGAACTGTAGTTGCTATAATTATTACTAAAGTCCATCTGGTTAGCAAATGCTGCCGGAAGTGAAATAATGAGCAATACTTTTCCTATGGGATAATACAGCTAACTTTTGTCTGGTAAGGTGTAGCAAGCTGAAAAAAAGAACAGGATGAGCACTTTCCAATGGTGCTTGAAGTTTTGAAATCTCAGTTGGATATTAAGAAAGCTATTAGATTTTTTCTACCGGCATTCTCAAACCAGGTGGACTTTAGTGTGTAAGTATATGTAAGTATATGCATTGCAAATTCCACCATACCTAGAGCTGAGGTAGTCGTACATCTCCTTGACAGCACAAGCTCCACCCACACCAAAGATGATCTCTCTGTATAGGTTGAGGGCGTGATTGGGAGGGACCCAGAGAATGGTTTTAAGATAGAAGGTGTTCAGCTCTTGAATCATCCACTAAAATGTGTGTGTGTGTGTGTGTGTGTGTGTGTGTGTGTGNACCACAATCATAGCACAAAAGTTTTAACACATATAAATCTGTCACTGACTTACAAAAACAACAATGAGGCAGACAAAAGTGAACCGTTTGAAAGACTCTGTGTACCCCCATTGGTAGGTGGTCCAGGAGTAGGGGGTGAACTGACCCACGGCTCTCTTCAGCTTCCCCTTGAGGGTCGGGATCTTCCAGAGGCCACTCCAGTGGTAGGTCTTCATCTCGAGATAGGAGCAGGTGATCATCCCTAGCCAAATGCCGAGACCGTTGCAGAGGAGGAAGTCCAACAGCCACTGTGTGTGTGTGTGTGTGTGTGCGTGTGTGTGTGTGTGTGTGTGTGTGTGTGTGTGTGTGTGTGAGCTAGAGAGAGAGAGACAGAGTATGTTTCATTAAAGTCCATCTGGTTTGAGAATGCCAGAAGAAAAAATTGAATAACTTTCTAAATATCCAACTGATTTCAAAATTTCAAGCACCATTGGAAAGCGCTCGTTCTCTCTGTTCTTTTGATTGCTTTTCCAGCTTCCTACCCCTTACCAGTCAAAAGTTAGCTATTTGTCCCATATGAAAGTATTGCATGAATCTCATTATTTCACTTTCACTGGTGGCATTCTCAAACCAGATGGACTTCAGTAAGTATGTATACACCTAGGCAACATTGTAAAGTGGAAAAGTTTTGCTAAGAAAAACTTTCCACCAATAGTTTTCTTAGTGAATGGATTGTGTTCCATATTATTATGATAACTGCTAAAGTTACTGGCTGCAAAATTCACTTTAGCCTTGTACCAGGTCACACCCCTGGGAGGAGCCTGGGAACAAGGCTAATGATTATGCATGTGTGCACTAAAGCTAGTCTATTCTCTTCTATCAAGAGTATATACTATAAGTTGGCTGCATTTTTACAAGCACCAATAGCGTACTTCACATAGAAGCTTATAGTACCTAACTACCCTTTACCAGTCAAAATCTCTGCATTTGCCATACATTTAAGTATCGTGACCACATCAAAAAAAAATTCTATTTCTTGGCCTCAAGTGAACATGAATAGACTTTAACATTGACTCACATGATCCCACCAACACTCTCCAAAGTTAGGCAGCTGTGGTTCCAGTGTGTACTCCATCAGCTCAAAGCCAATACTGATGACAGTCAGCAGAAACCAGTCCCTCAGGATTAGAGCCTGGTAAAATTAATAGACAGTGAAAGTCACTCACTGACTGTGAGATAAATTTTATAATACATAATGATGTAGATATTTTTTCACAAAAGGAATTTTCTCAAGTTTCAAAATAAAGTATAATACTATTAGAAAGATCTCTTTGAGCTGATCACAATTGTGCAAGTCCCATTGCATTGTCACTAGTATACAAGGCTAAGATACTAATCCAAACACTACTGTAACAATAAAATAGACATTGATTGAGAGTATTTCAGAGGATGCATGGAACACAGTCTAATCAGTTTGATTGATCCTGATATCTAGTAAACATGACCTTTTTTTAGACCAATTAAGCAGCAGTGATTTTCAATTTGAGCCTGGGATTTACATGTAGAATTTACACTAATCTTGTACACTCCATTAGGAAGCAGTATTCATGCAACAACCTACTGTAGGGTTACTATTTCCACCTGCATGCATTCACAGCAATTTGTGAAGTTGGTTGAACATTACAAGGACTAGCTATATAGCCTAGAAGCCTTCTCTGTTCCAGGAGCCAACAAAGGTCACATGTGTGTGTACAATAGCACCTTGCTGAGATGACACACCTAACAATTGACTGAGATCATAATCATGCTTGTGCCATTATTATAAACCACACATCCTGGCAATGGGTCACTGATAGTCTATAATATTTGGTCCAAGCAACTGACCTAAAGGAACTAACCTCCTATCCAGGCTCTCTCCTTTGACCTTGCAAAGGAGAGAGCCTGGGTACGAGGGTAACATATATAGCTCACTAAAGACTAGCTACCACATGATCCACTCCTTCGCCATAGAAACTGTACACTTCCGATGCTCTTACCTTCACCCACCATCCAAAGAAATGACAAGGAACAAACACCCTGGGCATGGGTCACTGATAGTCTATATAGCAAAGGTCTAAGCAACACACTTAAACCAACTGTGTCACTATATAAGTACTGTTTTGTTATCAAATTTTTTTGTCGTTTTATGACATTCTATGACCTTTTGTGATGTTTTTTTTTGTTGTCACAAAACGGTAATTTTTGGTAATAAAACAGAACTTATATACAGTGACACAGTTCCTTTAAAGGAACAACATGTATTATACCTCACTAAAGACTAGCCAGCTATCACATGATCCACTCCATTGCCATAGAAACTATACACTTCTGATGCCCTTACCTTCACCCACCATCCAAAGAAATGACAAGGAACAAACACATCCATCTTGTCCATGAAGTTGTGAAAGTCTCCGTCAGGATGGCCTGGTGTGTAGATGGTGCACTCATCAGCATAGGACTTCTCGGGCAGTGGCTTGCCAAGATCAGGGTCAATGAATGTTAGGAATTGGCGAGCATCATCAGTGGACTAGTATGTGTGTGTGTGTGTGTGTGTGTGTGTGTGCTAATTCTCACCCTTAAACATACATACATGTAAAGGTGACAGGTGGAAATTACCAGTATGCATATTTATATTCCCTAGCAACCATGGCAAATCATTTTGCCAAAGTAAAATGCAGCCATTTGGAAAACAAGTAGTAAGAAAATTGAAGCTATAGATGTAGTAGTAGAGTCTCACTCACGCAAACACCAGAATTTTCTCTTTTTTTCAGCTGTGACCAGAGCTAACTATAGTGAATGCCGTGTATTTAGTTAGTGCATTGTACCTGAAATAGTGCAAAGATGAGCATCAGCACGTAGAGTATCGTGAGGCACAGGAACAGCCTCCAGATGACGGGATGGGGTCTCACGAAGGGTCCATCGGGCATGTGGATCACACCGATCAATATGAATACTATCACCATGGCGATGACGCCACGTTGCATGTTGTAGGTAGTGTCATCGGAGGGCTCTTCAATGAGGGACACGTAGACCAGACCAACAGTGATCAGGACGAGAGCAGTGACCGTGTGGGCGCGCCTGGATCGATAGAAGACCAGATGAGACGATCAATGATGCATATTATATGATATTTTGCGCTTTTACTACTTTACACACCCACCCCACCCCTCCCTCGCTGCATGATGCCGTACTCACCAGAAAAACGAGTTCGTCCCATCATCATACACAACAGAGGAATCTGAAGATTGCCGAGTCAGTTTCTTGTCTGTGTTAGCCGCTGTCTTCTCTTCGCTAGCCATAACGCTAGGCTCGTGTAAAGATCTTATGATCTTATAGTACCCAAAGGTCGTCAGAAGAATTAATCACTACCTAATTATGTACCCATTACCACCCATGCAGGCCCGGCCCCGCCTATCAGTGCAGTAGGAGTGGATCCACGTGGTCACATATCCCTTTTTGACTAGTCACATAATAAGGCACATCAGCTAAAAGCCATCATGAATGAAGAAGGTTCAAGTGATGAAATGACTGCTAAGGTGGCCGAGAGTATAGCTGCACAGATGCCAACAGGATGTAAGTCACTTGCACTGTTTAAACATTGATTATATGTGTATCATAATGATAAATTATTTGGGGTAGCTCCTCTCTTTTTAATATATTATATGGCCCATAATATGGTATATGGATTATTTGTGTCATGTGCTTTTAAATAATAATGTTTCTTTTTTGGTTGCTAGTTGACCCTCAAGCCTTGATGAGCGACCCAAATGCCATGTCCCTCATTTCTGAATTGATCGCTAAACAAGTTAATAGTGGGGCAATGATGTCAAATGAATCAGAGTGAGCCGAGCCCCTGTCATTAATAACTGTCAATAAACTGGTAATGGATTTGTAATAACGTATTATGTTGGGTGTGTAGATTACCACTTGCAGTGAAACGGAGAATCAGAGCTTTGAAAAAACTTCAGTTTGAATCGATACAACTCGAAGCTCAGTTCCATGCTGAAGTCCAAAAATTGGAGGCAAAGTATCAAAAGCTTTATCAACCATTTTACGATAAACGTCATGACATCATCACTGGATCACATGAGCCGACAGACGAGGAAGCTCATTGGTCAGAAGATGAAGATGAAGATGAAGATGAAGAGGACAAAGGTCACTGATTAGAAACTGAATGTTGACATAATTTTATTTAATTACCTGTTACTTTTTTTAATAGATGATGCTGATGATGATCCCAAGGCTACCAATGGTGATGAAACTAAGGTATCATTTGATTGTCTATACATACCAGCTAGGTTGGATGATGTTATCTGTGTTACAATCCTTTCAGAAAGTTGAAGAAGATTCTGCAAAAGATAATGGTATGCTCTTTGTCCCTTTCTCTCTCTTATTCAATCTCCATNCTCTCTCTCTCTCTCTCTCTCTCTCTCTCTCTCTCTCTCTCTCTCTCTCTCTCTCTCTCTCACTCCCCCTCCCCTCTCTGTCATTGAAGCTAGTGTTGGTATTGAAAACTTCTGGTTAACTACTTTCAAGAATTGTGAACTCTTTGCCGACCTGATTGAAGTGAGTATAAACCAGTAAATGGACAGGAAGGCTAAATTTTGACTGTGCTCCTTGAATTCCTCTTAGGAACATGACGAACCAGTATTGCAGCATCTCACTGATGTCAAAGTAATCTACGCTGATGAACAAGGATTGGTAAATTACCCCTGCCCCTGTCAATTTAAGTAGTCATTAATTAACTTTGAATTTCCATTCCAGGATTTCAATATTGAGTACCATTTCTCTGAGAATGAATGGTTCACCAATAGAGTACTGACAAGAAAGTACATAGTCAGATGTCAAGTTAATCCTGCTGACCCCTGGTCGTTTGAGGAACCAACGATAGAAGATTCTGACTTTAGCAAGTGAGTGTGCAACATTGCCGAACTATGACTCAAGATTGCTCAGTAATAGCTTCCAGTTTGTACCACTCAACTTTAATTTCATAAAAATTTCAGCCATGTAAATTTATATTGTTACTGTAATGGTTATCACTGCAACATTTGAAAGAGTCAAAATTTCCCGCTATAACATACTGTCCATCTCAACCAACCTATCATTAGTCAGTTCTGCACACTCTCTTATTTCACTACAGTCCTCAAAAATATCACTAGTGTTTATTTATGATGGTTTTGAGTCATAAGAGTTGGTGCTTTCTTTGAAGCATATTATTATAGTGAAGGGAGTGCCTGCACTGGGTAAAGATTTTCATCATGTTCTGTCTGCTACCCTTAGGATTATAAGTTAGTTATCTATTTTCGTGTGTTACATGTAGGTGTCAGATTGATTGGGAAAAAGGAAAGAATTTGACAGTGAAAACTGTTAGAAAGAAGCAAAAAAATAAAGGTATATTTATATGTGAATCAAAATGTTTATTTGTTTTTATATAGACTTCACTTTTTGTTTGGATTAGGTAAAGGTCAAGCCAAGGTTGTGACAAAGACTGTTCAGAATGAAACTTTCTTCAACATATTCTCTGAATCTCAAAGTGAGACGACTCACCACTCAGTATGTACATTATATCACATGTACAGTCATATATGATCGCCACAAATTCTGTTTCTTTCTCTGTTTCTCTGTAATGATTGTTTCATCTGACGGTCAACTTGCATCATGGACTTCAGCTAAGGTAAGAAGAATTAATGCTCCCAATAAGCGTCAATATAGCCGTCAGCATTAGTGAGAAAACTTTCATGATTTTTCCATTTATTAGCATCTGAGTAGGCCTGTAATTACTGGCTTGTAAAAAACCCACAAAATTTATTAAAGTTTCTGTACGTTTGTGTAATTTCCAGACTCTCTTACCATGAATATAATCATAGTGATTGCTATACGAGTGAAACGTTTCATGGATTGAATTGGAAAAAGAAACTACTGTATTGCTGAAAAGTTTCGTGGGGTTTAACTTTTGTGGTTTTCGTGGACTACTTTCCCCCATTCTTATAGTCTAAGAGGGGGTATTACATCAAGAAACAAATTTGAATGCTATTGTTATTCCTCTCTCTATGCCTCTCCATGTTTCCAGGGAACTGATAAAGAAGAAGTAGCTCAGTTTCTCAGCTATGACTACACGAGAGCTGAACTTATTAGAGACCGTATTGTACCTATGGCTGTACTCTTCTTCACTGGAGAAGCCGCTTTTAAAGATGATTGTGTATGTTATCTTGAAATGATGAGAGAGAGAGAGAGAGAGAGAGAGTAGCTGAAAAATCAGTGTATATATAATATTATACACATGCATACAATGTCATAGGAACTAGGATGTTGTGATGGTGACCTCCAATGTTCAGCTGGAACTAAAAAACAGTGTCTCCGGGAGTGCTGTTCCTAACAGCAAAAGAGGAGCCTTCTAGAAGAGCAGCATTAGTAGCAAGGACTGTTATGTGTGACTGTATGACAAAACTATTAAACTCCCTCTACTACAGTATCATTTTTTTTTTTCAGTCGATCGGCCAGCAAACCGGAAGTCAATACAAATCAATGCGGGCCTATTTAAGTATGCAAAATGCATTACGTCATTGGTGGAGAGAGCAAGCAAATGCGACCATTTTTTTGAGTCTGCGTTTCAGCTCGTGACAGTTTCATGACAGACTTTGACGTAGATAGGCAGGAAGAGCATCATATGAGCTACAATTTGATACCAAACTCGAGGTCATAGGCCAACCAGAAGCAAGTAAACAAGGCGTCAAAGCAAGGGACTTGAAATGGAGCTGGTCCATTTCCAGTGTTATATTATCAGTTCCCAGGCATGCCAGCCATATCTGACCAGATAGGACTGTAAAGGTAAGCCTACTGTACAATATGAATTATAGTTTGCTATGTTCTCAGAAATACAAAACAAGAAAATAAGTCTTGAAGTTATTGCTAAATTCAGCATGTGGTCAATGTGGTTTAGGTACATGAGCATATTGTAAATACAGTGTGAAGGTGATTAAGAGTCAAAAACAGCTTGTGGACTCTTCAACTCTATTATAAGACTCATTTTCATTTGCACAGGCATCTTGAATATCAGCCTACAGCACTTGGTTACTGAAACTTCTCTGATCTTCAATGGAATCATGGTTCAGGCTGTTTTGATACTACAAATTCACCAGCATCTGATTCTTCATACATACCATAGCAGTCTGTGCTATTTATACCTCTATAAGAAGGTCAGTACATTCAGTATAATATTATTTCCAATCAAGTCGACCCACAGTTATTGCTTATTATAATATTATGTAGTGAACGGCAATTGCTGTCACTGTATTGATAATGATTCTAGAGATATTAGATTCACTGCATGTCCTATACTGTATAATACTGATGGCAAAAGGCTTGTATGGTGTCTGCCTGTTCCATCTGAAATCTGTAGTGGTAGATTTATTCATATGAAGAAGTTTGTGATCATTTTTGGCAATTCACAGCTTGTCACACCTTTTGACATTGGAAAATGGCCAAAATTGTCTACCATTTGTATATTTTTTTACTTGAATATTCTTTTCCATGATTGATATTTCAAATTTTGCAACTCATTCAGAAGTTGTTCAGTCCTCCTTCTATCTGATGATGTTTAATATGTTAGGTGCTATCTCTTGATGGCTCCAAAATAATTTTTACAACAGCAACGTGTGATATTATCATGTTGGTGTCTGAGGAGTAAAAACATTCATGGTATGCTTCAACATAAAATTAAAACATGTGCAACCCATACATACGTATATGCCCAGTCTTGTTCAATCACTTCAATGAGAAACATTATTATCATTTTTTATGTCAAAGTTGTGTTATTTTGGTTATTGATTTGTTTTTCCCTCTTTCTCTTTAGGTCTAGATGAGATGTATGGCAGGCTACCCAAGATCACAACCAGATATTATATATGGATGCATGCACACCCGCATGTACCTAGCATCGGGTCAGTATGCACTCTTCCCCTATATGATGTAGACCTGACGAGGATGAAAATATACCTGATTTAACATACTGAAGTGCTGGTGTATTCGACAGTATAGCAAGCAGCCATGGACTTGAGAACTCTGCTGCACCTGTTTGAGATGATCTGTTTTCTTCACATGCAAATAAATGTTATAATTTATATTGTTGTTAGCCTGTACATTGCATAATGACAGAGGGCTGTGATATGTACACTTTCAAGGGGATATAGGCATTCCATGTGGTCCAGAAATCACGTGTAGTGGGCATTAAAAAGACACCTGGAAAGTTGGCAAGTTTGCTGCAGAACAAAGCAAATTTTTGTTTGCAACTAGTACAACTCTTTGAGCTTTAGAATATTTAGTCTCAAAGCGCAAAGATCCTGGGAACTGATTTTATAACAGGCAGAACACAGGTATGTAAAAACCGCAAAATATGAGATATGTGCACAGAATACTGAATATTTCAGGAATAGTTTGTTGAATAGCTACAAGTTTAGTATCATTGGAAAGAGAAAAAAATACAGATTCAATACATTACGAACTTTTATTAAAATCTTATACAGCAAAAGAGCACAGAGCGAGTATAAGTCACTGCAAAAACATAGCTGAAAACCGCAAACACTCACAACCTGCATGCATAACTTCCGGCCGTTAATTAAAATTGGCGCTGGCCGATCGACTGTTTTCAAATGCTCACTGTACCATGCCAAAGGTCGACAGAAACGTAAACAATATTGCATGCGCGCGCGTTCAGTATAATGCGCATGCTCATATCATTAGTAGGAGTGAACCACGTGGTCACATCCACCCTTCTTCGAAAAATCCGAATTTTGAATCTATTGACCAGTCGTTGAAGATATCATGAGTAAAGAAGGCACGAGCGATGATAACACACCTGCTAAGGTGGCTGAGAGTATAGCTTCACAGATACCACTAGGAAGTAAGTCTTATCTTTGATAAAGGGCACAACCAATTATTTGTAGAAAATATAAAGTTTTATTTGAGTCAACATTGGTATGTGCGTGTATATTCACCCTCCCCTTTCATTTGGGCGGGCCCTGGATACGATGCTAGTCTTTTTGTATGTTATTTGTGTCGTATGGTTTTAAATTGTGCCTGTTTTGTTTGCTAGTTGACCCTCAAGCCATCATGAGTAATCCAAGTGCCATGTCAGCAATTTCTGAATTGATTGCCAAACAAGTGAATGATTCTAGTGAATCAGAGTGAGTCGTGCCCCTGTCGTTAATAACTGTAAATAAACTATGATGGATTTCAATGATGTAATGTGTGTAGGTTGCCACTTCCAGTGAAACGGAGAATCAGAGCTTTGAAAAGACTTCAGCTTGAGACTACACAGCTCGAAGCTCAGTTCTATACTGAAGTCCAACAGTTGGAGGCAAAGTATCAAAAGCTCTACCAACCTGCTTACGATAAACGTCATGACATCATCACTGGATCACATGAGCCGACAGACGAAGAAGCTCATTGGTCAGAAGACGAAGATGACGAGGACAAAGGTCACTAATTGGAAACTGAATATTGAATCAGTACATTTTTATCACCGCTGCATTTATTTAACCCTTTGTGCTCTCCAATTAGATGATGATGATGATGGAACCAAGGCTGCTGATGGTGATGATACTAAGGTGAATCTATATGTGTACTGTTTTATAGAATTGATGACGACGTACGTATAATTTGTGTATTCTAGTTCTTATTTTGATGTTTATTTATGATCCTTTCAGAAAGACAAAGACAAGGCCTCAAAAGATGACGGTACGTTTTATCAAGAGTTAAAAACTCTTGTACCTTGATCTTATGCGCATACTGTATGTCCACAATCTTGTGTGTCAAAATACGAGAATGTTGGAATTAGATTGTAACATGCCATGTAGTAGTGGCAATTTTTTGATTGCTGAAAAGTTTTTGCATTTTTCGTATGCCACTTGAATTTGCAAAAATAAAAAAAAAATCCTATGAAATTTTTTTCTGGCATTCTGTACGAAGTTTTGCACATGTCCAATGAAAATTTCCTGCCTATAATATGGTACATTGGATAAACATGTGTAAATTAATGTGTTATATCATAACATCCCCCCCCCCTCCTCCTCTGCCACAGCGTAGCAATCTCTGTGTGTTGTATCTGGTGTTAGTGTCATATAACATTCCAGTGACATAAACCTAGCTCAATTCTCAGTGTGTTATCTCTCTCATTGTGTGTGTATGTGATATATACTGTAGATCCTGATATTGAAGCTGGTGTTGGTATCGAAGACTTCTGGTTGACTGCTTTCAAGAACTGTGACATATTTGCAGACCTTATTAAGGTGAGGATAACGAATGACAGCTCACGCCTGGAGCTTATGAGCTAAATTTATTCATAAGACTGTGCTACTGCTGTAGCGGCTATGTAGCCTCGTTCCCAAACTCTCTCCCTGTTTACTACACGCTGAAAAATAGGAAGGGAGAGAGCCTGGTACGCGAAATCACGTGAATGATGTAGCGTGCAGAAAAAATAGTATGCTGTAGTAGAGAAACCGTACAAACTCTCTCTCTCTCTCTCTCTCTCTCCCTCTCTCTCTCTCTCTACCGGCAATGTCATTCACGTGATTTTGTGTACCAGTCTCTCTCTCCCTTCCTATTTTTGCACGTGCATGTGCATAAAATTAATGTTCACTGGGAGAGAGCCTGGGAACGAGGCTAACAGCTATGATGTTGACATTGTTATACGTGCTTATTCAATGAAGCAGCAAATTATCATGGTGTCTTGTTAGATCAGAATACGTACTCAATTTTTTTTAGAAGTTATGGTTTTAGTGTGAGTCTCTTGTATTACCCAGTCTGGCCTTTGGTGCAAGATTCACAGTATATAATTTTATACCTACACTAATTAAGGAATGTGTGCTATGTGTGTGTGTGAATTTTAGATGCACATTCTGGTATCCATGACAAGTGGAGCATTCTAAGGGGAATCTTCTAAGTGTTATTACATGGTGTCCCGAACAACTCATTTTGATGTGCATACCGTTTAGCTCCAAAATTTTCCTGAAAATATATTCGGCCATGAAATTTGAAACTTTACAGCAATTTCCCTGTCATAATAGTATTAACCCTTTATGCTCTGAATTATATTAGGAACATGATGAACCAGTATTGCAGCATCTCACTGATGTCAAAGTGATCTATGCTGATGACCAAGGATTGGTAAATTACCCCTTGCCCCTGTCATAATTAAACTAATCATTAAAATTAAATATCCACTGCAGGATTTCACTATTGAGTACCATTTCTCTGAGAATGAATGGTTCACCAATAGAGTACTGACAAGAAAGTACATAGTCAGATGTCAAGTCAATCCAACTGACCCCTGGTCGTTTGAGGGAGCAACGATAGAAGATTCCGACTTTAGCAAGTGAGTGTGTGCAATTTCCCTGTGACTCAAGATTGTGTAATATATGTTAACTAGTTAAGAGCTTTATCCATTACCCATTAGCTAGTGCTGTAACCGTTAATTGTAACATCTGTTATAAAATTATAGCACTGAGAATAGCTGAACTGTACATATAATGATATGGGGTGAAAATTTGATGCAAGTGAATTTTCCCAACATCTTTGATCATCAGGATTAAGTTATATTATCATGTGTAGGTGTAAGATTGATTGGAAGAAGGGGAAGAATTTGACAGTGAAAACTGTTAAAAAGAAGCAGAAAAGTAAAGGTAGGTTAATATTGAGCATTTACATGATATCATTGATAGAGTACAATATAATAATATTATTATTGTAGTGGGAAATTTTGTAGTATTGGTCATTAATTTTAGCGAAAAGTGAAAATTGAGATCGTGACAAACCGGAAGCATTATTACAAGTGCACGTGTTTAAAATTTTGCAGTTTTTTTTTTTTTTCCCGATCAGATGGTGACTGCGAAAATCGCAAAAAAATTTGAAACTCTAAAAAATTACCCACTATAATATTATGGTGCTTTTGTTTGGGTTAGGCAAAGGACAAGCCAAGGTTGTGACAAAGACTGTTCCGAATGAAACTTTTTTCAACATGTTCTCTGAATCACAAAGTAAGTCTCCTCACCATGCATGCAGTCACACACACTCAGTGCTCACAATTGTACATTAATCCTGTGTATAACTTTCTTTCCATGGCCTTGACTTCGCCTGGTGATCAACATTCTTTAGCTGAGGTGAGACTATGTGCTCAATTGGCTAAAATTATGTGTGTATCTGCTAGCTCCATTCTCAGACACACCTTTATCATGAATCAGCTGCCCAAAAAATTTTGAGACAAAGTCATGCTGAGATAAGATGACTAATCTAGCTGGCTTGTAGACACTACTTTTCCCCTTTTCGTTTGTTGGAGAGTATAACCTAAAAATAGGAATTGAGTGGTGTGTTAACCCTCCCCCTCTCTCTATGTCTTTATTGATTCCAGGGAGCTGATGAAGAAGAAGTAGCGCAGTTTCTCAGCGATGACTACACCAGAGCTGAATTCATCAGAGATCGTATTGTACCTAAAGCCGTGCTCTTCTTCACTGGAGAAGCTGTAGAAGACGATGATGTATGTTAACTTGAAGTGCTGTGTTGAGAGAGAGAGAGAGAGAGAGAGAGAGAGAGAGAGAGAGAGAGAGAGAGAGAGAGAGAGAGAGAATATCTCTATGCATATGTCTCTACATGCATCTACAAAACATGTAGTTTGGTGATGATGATTTTGGAAGTGATGATGACGATGAAGGGGGTGATGACTATGATCCACGAATAGACGTAAGAGACTACGACTACACAGTACATCAAGTTTAGCTTTGTTCCCAGGCTCCTCCCTCACAAATACTTCGTTCATTTTCGAAGAAAATGTTTACAAAGGAGGATCGAGCCTGGGCATGAGGCTACATCAAGTTGTCATAGTGTTACTGTGGTGATGATGCTGTCTATGTGTGTGTTGTACAGTTGACAAATGCCAAGCCTCCGGAGTGCAAGACACAATGAAACTGAATGGGATGAGAATTGAAACCTTTCAATCTGTTATCTACGTATATTGTTTAACAGTATTTGGTTGCTGCTTGTATAATATGTTGTTAATTTAATATTGTATGCAGTTGGCCAGCCTGAATTAAAACCTGTGTGTGTCTTTTGATATGAATTTTGGTACCCAGGCATTTTTGTTCAATCTCGGTTCAATCATCGCGCTAACCTTTGACCCCGATAGAAACTTGTGGGCGTGGTCGTTGTCTAACGAACTAACAATGGGCGAACACAGTGATGGTTTTGAGTGTGAAAGAGAAGACAAGCCACCACCCGGAGCCATGCAGAGGAGAACTGGTCGAATCACGCTAGCTACGTGCGTTGATTCGCTGAGAGAGAGTTGGCGTAAGATCAGCGGTACTGGCGGGAATGGCGGCGCCCGCGGCAAAGAGACTCTCCAGCTTACACTCTCCACAGAACCGAGAAGAATACAAGGAGGCCACGTGAGTGGTGTGAGGAGAAAGAGAGGTCTGGTGGCTGATCAGGGTGGTGGTGGGAGTTCTGATGCTAAAAGGAAAACGAGTTTCGAACTGTTTCTCTCGACTCTACCCAAATTGGATCCCATCGATCGCACTGTGGGGTGGGTGTTCCAACAGCCCACAGTGGAGTGCACCACCATTGAGGTATGGTTTAAGTTACCATGCAATTCCCCATGTACATTATGTTATCATGATGTGACAAGCATTGCCTCTAGAGCACTTTCAATCGTGTGTTATAGCTCGATGCAATGCTAACATCCCAAAAAGATGCCTCCCCACACACGTATCAATATAAACCAAATCAAAAATTTTTTCTCTATACTGTTCACTTTCAATTGTGTGTTATTCTGAGTGCATATGTTCAATGGCATTTTGCCTATTGCTAAGTGTGCAGGGAGGGGCGGATTTTAACCATATAAACATACCCATGATTGGTTTACAAAGCTAGCTCAATGCATGTATGAAGCAATGCTGTCAGACTGAGTGGGGGAATAAAGGTTGATGTAATGTGTCTGTTTGCATGCAGGCGGCTACTGGGGATTCATTGACCTATCTTCCTCAGAGGGGAACCATTGTTCCCAACCCTCGTCCCGACTCTCGTGGAACTCTTACAAGTGCTGTAGCTACCTCGTTGTCCTATTGTGAGAGTGCCCGAGGGACTCAGGGGCGTGGCACTCCACCTGAGAGGGAGGCGGGGCAACCACGACTGGACGACCTTTTCAGACAACTTCAGGTATGGTTCAAGTTTGAAGCTGCTTGAGTGACTCACATTCACTTAGAATACAGTCACTGGTTTGTGCGGATATAGTGTGTTTTGTCTCTCTGTATAATTATTATGTTTGATGCTTTTGTATTGGTTTCTTGCATGTATCCATGTTCAATAGTTGAAAGATTGTCCAGTCAATTCAAACTGCTTTTAAGCATTGCTCAAAGACTAACTTACGTAATATTCTTGCCCAGGCTCTCCCTTTCAGCAGTGAGTGAAATGTCACAAAATGAGAGCCTGGGAACAAATTAAGCTAGATTTTTGTTTGTTTGTTTGTTTATAATTATTTTCTGCTCACTATTATTGTTCTCTCTGTTGACTAGTTGCGTCAGGAGAGAGCTGCTCGAAGGAGAATAGCAAGGAGAGGAGAGAGACATTTGAGTTCTCGTAACCTTGACAACATTACATCATCACAAATTCCTGGTACATAATATAATTGTGATTCTATGATTATTGCTATACATACAAATCAGCATTATTCATTTACTGTTAGAAATGTAATTTACAATCTAGGATTTAATGATTATGCTACTCTAATTTCTCCAAAACATTGCATGTGTATAATATTATGTCTTGCAGTCTGCTACCAAAAATAATGTACACTGCTATAATGAATGGCATTATATTTTTCTCTCGCTAGTAGTTATCACAATGTCTTTGTTAGCCTCGTACCCAGCCTCTCCCCTTAAATGACCTTCACTCAAAAAGTCAAAAGGGAGAGTGTGGTGGGTGCAAGGCTACCATATAGCGGGTAAATTTGGTGGGCTTAAAATTTGGCGAATTCGTATTTTAGCATGATTAGTGATTTTAAATTTGGCGGTTTAATTCTGTACATTGCATTGTTTATATGTGTGTGCATGCGTATAAAACTGTTTGGCGATTTGCAGATGAACATTTATAATGACATACCATATAGTGGGTAAATTTGGCAAATTGGTGAATTATTATCGTATAGCTGGAAATTTTCGAGGAGTATAAATTTCACTGTTTTCGTGGATCGTTGGCAATCTACAAAAATTTTACCCACGAAATTTTCGGAATCGCATTGCAATATATGGGCGGGGCTGCTCGATCCTCGAAAATAAAATCGCAAGAAGTTTAGCCATTGCATTTCCGCGAAAATTTTATTCCTTGAAAATTTCTACGGTATCATGCTCGTTCTCATTCCTGCACTAGGTTATCCTCCCGGAGTGACCGCTGACTTACTACCATATCTATCGAATCAACCTCCTACCATACTACACAAGAATTCATCATACTACAATAAAGTGGGTGTGTCCTCTGCTACAAAGCCACACCCACCAGCTCATCAGTGTGCCTGGGGTACGTGTCGAGTGAACAACTCTTCAAACAAAGAACTTTTAACACACATAGTCGATGAACATTTATCAGTGCTTCCAGTTCGAGGAGTCAAAAGTCAGCCGGCAAACTTGACCTGCGAATGGAGAGGGTGTAGCGAGAGCAGTCGAACGTTTGGAGCACGATACAAGCTCCTAGTCCACGTCCAGACCGTTCATTGCCCCCAGAATAAGAAGGTCTGTATGGTCTATAGCTCTGTTTGTGCCACACTATGTGTGTCTGTGTGTCTGTTCGGTTCATAGACTTTAGTGATCAGTCAATTGAGTTCTAGGCATCTGCTGTGTGTGCTGTGTCCATTATTATTCTTACATGTGTAGTCTCTCAGAAGATGAATATACTCATCGCTATAGCCATAACATTTATCACTGCCTACAACACCACACACACACACACACTCACTCACTCCTCAGGTGGATCATCATGTTGATCCAACCGACCATGCTGTGACAGTGCCCTCCAAAGTTCAGCCTGGACTAAGGAACGTTGCTTCCAGAGGAGCAGCTGCTAGTGGCAAGAGAGTGGAAACTAGTAGAACTGCTGCTTCAAGAAGACCAGCAAGACTGAGACAGAACAATGATGCTACTGCTGTTATGCATAATCATGATACACACCATTTGTATGGCAAGAAGTTGTGAGGATGTTTTCTTTATATCACTTGAAAATCATTTTATTCCTACCAAATCCATTTTTGTGAATTTACTTGCATCGTCAGCTGATCAGAAAATTGCTTGAGCTTGCTGTTTACAAGATACGCCCACTGTCCCAAAAGGTATATACGCGCATGCGCAGCGTGGCTAGTTTGACCACGTGGCGCGCGATTAAGTAGATCACGTGCGCCTACAAAGAAAACAACGTGATAAGAGTTTCCATGGAAACAGTATTGTAAAAACAAGCTTTCATCAAGCCAACAAGCCAACAAGCCATGAGTCAACGACAAGTCCTTCAAGGTAAGGGAATAAAAGCTACATCAATTGAAGATCTGTAATGACCAAATAACCATTCACATTCTTGTCCATTCAGTGTTTGAACAGTATCAGAAGTCAAGGACACAATTTGTCCAGACTGTAGCTGAGTTGGCTTCTCGCCCTCAGAATATCGAGACCCTTCAGAATGCCGGCGTGATGCAACTGCTGAGACCATTGCTGTTGGACATAGTACCCACCATCCAACAGACGGCAGCTCTGGCCCTGGGTAGATTGGCCAATTACAACGATGATCTTGCAGAGAGTGTTGTAAAGAGTGACATTCTACCTCAGCTAGTCTACTCCTTGGCTGAACAAAATGTAAGTCACATATATACTGAGACATGATCACATATCACTGATCTCTTGAATCACAATCTGATAAGTAGATAATACTGAGAAACAGGTAGCTAGTTGTCCCAATCCATAAATTACCACCATACGGTTAATTTTTACACTTGATTCTGAAGAAAACATTTAGAAATGAGGCTAAGATAGTACATCTGTGGTAAATTGATTTACGAGTACACACACACACACACACACACACACACACATCCATGCAGAGGTTCTATAAGAAGGCTGCTGCCTTTGTGCTGAGAGCTGTGGCGAAGCACTCGCCAGAGCTAGCTCAGAATGTGGTTGACTGTGGTGCACTGGATGCTCTCGTCATTTGCCTTGAGGAGTTTGATCCTGGAGTCAAGGAGTCAGCAGCTTGGGCTCTTGGCTATATCGCCAGGCATAATGGAGGTATGTGTGTGTGTGTGTGTGTGTGCTTATGTATGTAGAGACATAAAAGAGAGTATATGCAGAGAGGGATCAGTAGTGTGTAAGGCCTTAATTGCCAATTTTTCACCTACTGGTGGAATTTTTTGAAGTATTCATTTGCACTAGAGTACATCTGTATTCTAGTGTCGACTGTCAACATAACTACATGTGTGAAAGAGGGGGATTGTGATTATCAGTATCATTTTATACCCCTTCTCTCTTCCATTAGAGTTGGCCCAGTCGGTGGTTGATGCTGGAGCTGTCCCTCTACTAGTGCTCTGCCTCCAAGAACCAGAGATCGCTCTCAAGAGAATCTCCGCCTCTGCTCTCAGTGACATTGCCAAACACTCACCAGAGGTAAGACATCGTGTAGCCTACTAGGCTATCATACATACTGCATACAGTTCAAACTAGGTCAGTTTTTCTGTATCAATAGCATTATGCCCACTGGTGTGATGTTCACTGTAGTGTTGTTGTAGCCTCATCAACCAGGCCTTTCCAAGAGGCACAAATCGAGGAAATAGTGGAAGCTATGTAGGCTTTCACTATTTCTTCGTTCCAATACCCATGAGTTCTATATAATAGCTCTGCTAGATCTCAAGATTTTCCATTGAGTTTCCACGTGTGTACTTTTATTGTTCATCTCTGTTTCAGCTGGCTCAGATGGTGGTGGATAGTGGAGCCATAGCTCACCTCACTCATCTCATTTCAACACCAGATGCCAAGCTAAAACGACAGGTAAAACCATACAATTTTTTTTTTAAATTTCTACTTTCGTGTATCTGTACTTTCATTGGTGTACACTCATTTGGAGAAAAATATGTGTAATCAAGGATAGCAATCTAACTATTCTTAATGTACCTCAGGTGTACAGTGCTCTGAGTCAAATCTCCAAGCACAATGTTGAGCTGGCTGAGCTGGTCGTGGAGGCTGAGATCTTCCCACTGGTGCTCTCCAGTCTCAGAGATGAGGACGACTATGTTCAGAAGAACGTGGCCACTCTCATCAGAGAAATAGCCAAACACACACCAGAGGTAGGTAGTAGTCTGTAGCAATGTGTGTGACTCTGAGGGATATTTGTTTAGTATTTCTTTGACTTAATGCAAAATTTGTACTAAAGAAGATGTTCAACATTGTTATAATTATAATATTATATCACTGCAAGTATAATATTATTATGATGCATGCATATTTTGAGAGATCCCCCCCCCTCCCCTCAAAGTATGTCGTATTGGGTTAATAGGTACTCAACCCTAATGTTCGCTCTCTCTCTCTCTCTCTCTCTCTCTCTCTCTCTCACACACACACACACCCTCCCTCCCTTCAGCTCTCCCAGCTCATTGTCAATGCTGGTGGGTGTGCTGCTGTGGTGGACTACATTGGTGAGACACGAGGCAATGTCAGGTTGCCTGGCATCATGATGCTGGGCTACGTCGCTGCTCATTCTGAACTCCTAGCAATGGCCGTCATTGTGTCCAAGGTCAGAGTGGGTGGATGATGTCATTATGATGTCATTGAGATTATCAATGATAATTTAACTATTATTGCAGGGGCATGTTCAATTAGCAGTTGCTCTATCCGAAGAAAATGAAGATCACATACAAGTGAGTAATAGAGACACAGTCTAAAACTCAGTTTGTTTGTACTTTGTTTATATAGAGAGATAGATAAAGGTTGTCCCGATTCACATGTATGTATGTGTTTGTTCTTATCTTCAAGGACCCATTCAATATGATAGGTCTGTAGTTCCTTTCCAGCCAGCTAATTCTTTCTTTTTTTTCCTTTTCAAGGCTTGATATTAATTTTTTGTATTTTCTTTCAGTCATTTTTACTTTTTGTTGGTTACTATTAATTTTTGGCTGATCTATGTTATATCTCTCAGGCAGCTACCTGCTGGGCTCTGGGTCAGATTGGTAGGCACACTCCGGAGCATGCCAAAGCAGTGGCTGAGACCAATGTGCTGCCAGTCCTACTGGAGATATACCTGCGATCTGAGTCAACAGAAGACCTGAAGAACAAGGTGAGTAAATATATATCATCACCAGCCTAGCAAGACTATTCCATCCCTGTTTATCTTTACAAACAATCCCAAACCTAAAGGAAACCTCCCAATGCCTGCTCAGGCAAGCTAGTGTCTATAAATTTTTGTGAAAGTTCAATGGAAAAAAATCTTGATCGTGAAATTGTTACAGTCTGCAAAACTTTCCCACTAAAATTAAATTTATGGTACATGCTGGGTTTGAGTCCCTGCTTGATCTCCCAATCCTTCTGCGAAAATTTTCATGCTTCTTTGTTCCTGCTATAATTATATATGGTTCTCTTTTTGCAAAGATATAATACTTCTGGGGAGAAAGATTATAGGGGGTGATAGTATCAGTCTACAATGCATTACTGGTTCTATTCTGTTGCAGTCAAAGAAGGCATTGAAGAATATCCTCACTTGCTGTGTCCACCTGCCAGCTCTGGAGCCCCTCCTTCATGATGCTCCTCCCAACATCCTCAAACATGTTGTGGGACAGTTCTCTAAAGTGCTGCCTCACGACGCCAAGTCGAGACGACTCTTTGTCACATCAGGTGGACTGAAGAAGGTACGTATAATAATAACGTGAATTTAAGATTGAAGACAAGCCTCTACACAATACCTCCCCACCTCCACACACACACACACACACACACACACACGCACACACACATACACACTGTATCTTAATGCTCAGATTCAGGAGATTCCCACTGAGCCTGGTACTGTGTTGGCTGAATACATTCTCACCATCAACAACTGTTACCCTGAGGAAATTGTCAGGTAATTTAGAGTTTCATACAGAAGGCCTAAGATTTTTAGCAACATTAGTTAGCTTAAAGGTACAATAATTAGCACATAGGTAAAGATACTTTTACAGTCTTGTTTTTATCTCTAAAACTACTTGTTCAAACTATGGCAAAATTGCTTAGTTGTATGGGAGTGGGTGTAACTTACAAAAATCTCCGGTGTGTTCTGCAATTGTAATTTGAACCAAGAGAGGCGTATAGTCTGATGGTTGGTTGTAGACTATTTATGAGCTGCTGCTGAAATCAAGCTGTTTTTCCTTCGAACGTAAATCAAAAACAGTCGTTTTCCAAGAGAAAACAAAAAAAACATTCGTGTAAATGGGGCGTAACATGCCCAGGAGGTTATTGCTTTATCAAATCTACCCTATCAGATTTCAGATTGCAAACAACTCTTGGTAGTATATGATGTACCAAACTCTTCCATACAAAGAGTCTAGCTGGCAAGCCAGACTAGTATTGTGGTGGAAAAGGGTCATCTGGGACGTCACGTAACTAGGTAAATTGCTGAGCTGGCCAAAATTAATTGCAATGAGGAGCAGTGCATGCATGCAATGCAGCATGGTCAGTCATTGGTTACTTTTCAATGCCCAGTTATACTATGCAGATGCCTGTGCTTGCATGGATCTAGCACTGTAGCAGTACACTTCATACAGGAGCAAGGAGCATGGTGAGCGAAGCAAGCCACACTCCTTGTAATTATTATCATGACAGAAATTTTACTACAATCCCAATTAAAACAGTTTAACCAGTAAGCTCTAAGATTCTACTCTAAAAGTTATAGTTATTTTATTCCCACGACTTCTTTAAACTTGGACTCCAAGCATGACTTCCAGTGACTGCGTTTATATCCAATTCTTATAATGGTAAATTTCCAACCACCATAATCACATGTTTCACATTTTTCCTGTTCGTCTTTGAGCAAAGTTACAAATATTCCAAAAACTTTAGCATCAGTACACAAGTGATCTTCTTGTATCAAATATGCTTTAACTACTTCAGTATCTCTTTTCAGTTTTTTTATGTCCTTTTTATCAATGCTACGATCACTTTTGTAAAGCTTACAGTCTACAACAAAAGCAATTTTCTTGTATATTTTCCATCCATAGATGTCAGGAAAGACCTTTTCCTTCAATTTGTCATTTTTCAGTTGTGAGCCTTGTTTATAGTCAGATTCAAACTTGACTTGAGGTATTGACTTCAATACTGCATAAACATCCTTTTCAAATTGTTTTGGTTCAGACCCAGTGCCACCACCAGTTATTGCCGGATCCACTCGTTCCCATATATCTGCCATAGCCATAATTTGTAAGAGGGAGACAAGAATAGCGGAGTTCTCAAAAGCTGACACTGTCTTCTGAGCACGAGGCCCTAGGATGCCAAAATAAAAGGCAGCTGCTGAGCATGCGCAACAGGGAAAGTAGGCGTGGTACATTTAGCTTTTGTTCTGACGACCCTTTACCAACGTTAGAGATATTCTCGTTCATTTAGCTGTATAAATGAACTGCAGATGGCTCGTTTTTCTCATTTTAATGATATTCACAGTCTATTCATCTATTGTGTATACATAATACCTCCATAGGCTATTCATTATACTAGAGCATCCATTGTTCTACAGAGCTCAAGTTCTCTGCGTGAATTACATTTTAATGAATAATCTTTCTGCATTGCTTGAATTATATGCAGTATATATACCTAATAATTTCAGCCAGTTCTCTTGACATTCTCCAATTCTTGTACTTCTAAACTGGGCCTATAATGTGATATTATTCAGTTTCTTAAAGTTATCGGATGCATGTCTGACTCTTCCCTCTCCTGCTGCAGGTACTATTCTCCTGGCTACTCTGAGAAGTTACTGGAAAGAATCGATGACTACAAACCTCAGACTGTTGTTTCATAAACCATTATGTGTATATAGCTGTATACATGTCAACACCAAACACACAATGACACTCACAGTACTATTGTCATGCACACATGCATGTTCCTCAAACAACCTTGATAATATTCTTTTATTGTACCTCGATCACTGTAAGTTAATTGCTCGTGCATGCAGAATTAGATAAAAATTGTCAGTTTTGGACATGCATTCATGACCATAATCTTGATCAGCATGAAAGTTCAAAAATAAAGTGGAAAAAATTAGCCTAATTCCCAGGCCTTCCCCAGTACATACATGCATATATACATGCATGGGCATGGGGAAGGCCTGAGTATGAGGCTAGCTACATGCAGGAAAAATATCTTTACATTGAAACTAGTTGGCCCTATAGTATACTGAATATAGGGTATCTGCTATCAAAATAATTGTCAATATTATTGATGACATACAGCATCTTTTTTTGCATATTATGTCTGTTGGCATTATGACATAGACTATTATATTGCTCTCCAATAATAACTGGGCAGATGTGTATAAATAACTGTTATAATGATCTTTGAGGCAAATAAAGATCATTACAGTCTTGACAACTTTGCACTGTACAATAATGATTACCATTGTTAGGTTCTAATTGATGGAACAATATCCAACAGTATTCATTGTCATCATGCACTTCCTGCCATGTATTCATCAGCCTGCATCCAAGGAGTCAATGAGTCTACTACCCACCCAGATCAGGTTACAGCATCATGCATGAATTATTTGCGAACATCACAAGCTGCATGTTTTCTCTGCAAGATTTATTATAGCCAGTACCTTTACGATGTGAATTACATGTACATTGTAGGAGCAGTTTTGTTTAAACAATGAGGGAAAATGGATAAAACTATTTATCAAGATATCTGCACTGCATTTCCACTATATAGTTGTATGTAGAACTGTAGTTTGCCATGCCAGCTAGTAATTTGCAAGTGAAATGCTTGCTATAAGCATAATATGTGAAGCTGGCCGGTTCAATCAGGTACATGAATAAATATGGGGTAAAGTTTTAAATAAAATTCTTTCAAAATTATACAGTAACAAAAGCAAGGCAAAGTGACATTAAGAGCATACTTTACAATAAGAATTATTGTAAAACAGTGCAAAGTGCAGACTATAATATTATAATACGAAAAACAAGTAAAACTCTTAAGTCATAAAAACATAAGCAAACATACAGTATAAGTTTCTCTAATTAAGTGATACCTCGCACTCTGTACCTAAAGTAATATCAGAATTGCTTCACAGAAGCAAATGAAAAGGAAAAAAAGGAAATAATTATTATAATAAAAAAATGAGTATAGAACACACAAACGACAGATACCTAAAAGGGTTTAAGTGATGGTATAACTTTATATAAGTGATTTCAGACACACTAACAGGGGACGTGTACTATAGTGGTGAGTGATAATGATAATGATAATGATGTCATCTGATTTAGGAGCAAATTAAGTTTTTTCCTTAAAAAAAGTGGAACAGGGTATAATTATATAAAGTGAATATGTTGACAACCTAAGTGATGAATGTGTATGAGAACCAAAAGCGGAAAAAAAAGAAGAAAAAAAAAGCGAAAAAAAAAGAAGAAAAAAAACAATTCACCTGTAGTTCCTAAGCTAAAAAGGTCAAGAGGTCAAAGAAAGATGAGAGAAAACATGAAACTGGTTGGGTGTGGACATGTGTCAGTTTAGAGACAGCATGGTGTTGAGTAGTGGGAAGATGACCCAGACTGTCAGCATAAGGCAGTTTGTGGTCAGCATTTCAGAGTAGTAACCCAGACCTCAACAAGTGACACAGTGTACACACTACCCAGAGTGGAATGTGTCAATGTTGGTGCGCTCACACCAACTACCATATGTTGCTACAGTTTGTACAGACAAGAGATGGATGTTACAGAGGGGTGGAAGCCATGAAAATGACACACACACACACACACACGCACAGCTGACTTTGACCTTACAGGCTGCGTGTGTCTCGGCTTAGTTTGAAAATTCCACAAGAGATGATTTGCAATAGTAGTGGTATTTCTATGTATAGCTGTTCAGTGTTGAATGAGTGAGCTGTACTAACTTGTGTTCTTCGGTTATCTGCTGTACGTTGCCAAAAATTCTATATAGTTTGAGAAAGTATTAGTGAAGAAAAGCAGTCTGCAATATACACGTCGAGAAAGTGTCCAAAAATGTTCAGTTGAAATGAAAGGTGAATGATGTAAGTGTGTTGGTGGTTTAGAGATATTTTCCTGTGAATAATAAACTCGTGTGCGAAAGGAATACCGGGTACTTATATATATACATAATATATCTTTTGATGACATCATCATTACGTAATCACAGCACAGGGGAGTGATGTGGAGAGTGTTCTGGTGGTGCTGTGTGTTGCTGGTTGCCATGGTGATGGGGAAAAGCTGAGAATGCACTAAAAGCACTCTGTATTCCTCCGACCCCAGTAGTACTGGGAGGGTGAGGACTATACACTGTGGATGGTGCCACTGTGAAGGCACTGGAAACGGTCACGCACGGTTTCACATCTTCGTTTGTATTCGAAGGATACCCGTCACAGTGGAGTGGTGGTGGTGGATAGGAAGGGGGTGTGGTCTTGTCGATCACATAGCCACCTCCACTTCTGGCGGCAGCATAGCTCTGTGAGGGGTAGCCATAGGGGAGATCGGCATAGCGAGCATCAGGCTGGGAGTTGAACCCACAGGTGGGCGTGGCTATGAAGCAATTTGGAGTATTGGGAGAAATCGCTCGACCGTAAAGATGAATCCCTGGTTGAGTGGGCGTGACAGGGATCATGTGACCATCGCCGATCATTTGGACGGCATTGTTCGTGCAAGTTGGCGATTTGGTTTTCTTCTTTTTCGATTTACTCGAAGATTTTCGATTGCGAGTTTGGATGGTCTCCTTGCACAGGGTCAAAGGTCGGCTGAACTGTATTGTGCATGTACGTGTGGAGATTAAAAATAAATAAGAGTAGAAACCTTAGTAATTAATATTAATGACTTTCAATAACTGGGAAGGTGTGTAGTAGGAGAAAATTTCCTATAAGAATACATCATAATGATGCAATGCCACATATTGGCCACAAGTTTCCTGTGAATTGGTTCACATGATTGGATTGGGGAATTTCAAGGTGAGTAACCTTTGACCTTTAGAACAATGCAGCAATTAACTATGATTTACATTATCCAATGACTGAACAACAAAACCCACAAAACTGCCACAGCTAAGTACATCTAGAGTATCTATTTCAGTAGTACATAGGTACTACAATCTCTCTCTCTCTCTCTCTCTCTCTCTCTCTCTCTCTCTCTCACACACACACACACACACACACACACACACACACCACCAAAAAGGGTAGGCAGCACTACAGCTATCTAATAGCTACAAGATACAGAGAGACATTGAACTATGAAAACATCTCGTAAATGAAAATAGTTCCCTTATCTTTCTACAAGAAGCAGATGCACTGTTTGGTCAGGGGATAAGACTAGCTGTTTCAATGAGTGAGAGCGAGCCATGTAGATAATGGGAGTGTGGAGGCAGAGAGCGTGTCACTGTGGATGATCAACATGTAGACCAAGTTTAGATAAGGCCTTGGACGAATATAATTACAATAGTTGTGATGACATTGTGGGTTGAAATGGAGGCACCCATATGCATTCTCTAAATCTCTCTCACACACAGATGTACTCATTTACTCACTTGCTCTTTCTCTCACACACACACAACACTCACACACACACACACACACACACACACACAGTTGTCACACTGACACTCCAGTGCAGAGTTCCTCGAGCAAATAAGAGGGTGTACTTGAGTCTCCAACAGCTCACAATCCAAACACTCACACACATGCACTCTGCACACACTCACACACACATGTACCATTCACTACAGTAGTATGTCTAAACAATGCATAGTGAATATCATTATAGCTCTACTCAATTCTGATTGGTCAGTGCAGGTATGTCTCTGGCCACACTCTACAAACAGAGGAACAGGTCATACCAGCAGCAAAAAGGGGTGGAAGTTCTTGAACAACACCAAAACAAGACATCTTTACACAAAAAGAGAAGAAAGAAAAAAAGGGAGAGAGAGGGAGAATTGAGTTGTTAGGCTTTAGCCATCAGCTAAAATAACTGTACTATTTTTAAAACCCAAGTAGCAACAGAAAAGGGCCTTCAGGCAATAATCAGAGTACTTCAAAGAAGTTGATTAGATAATATTTGGGTGCAGAGTTGTTCTAAGAACTAGCTGACTACACACACAAAAATTGCTCTCATCACATCACAGACCAAACCCCAGACAACAGAAACTTCATGCACTGGGACATGTAGGCACATGCTCACCCCATTCAACTTGTAGTAGAGTCCACATGGGTTGCACACCGGATCTCCATTCTCCATTCTTCTCCAGAGAACTGTCTTTGTAGTACCACAGTTGGTGCATTTATTGTTGACACACTTCAAGTTTGTCTTCTGCATGAGTGGAGGGAGGGGGGAGAGGGAGAGAGAGAGAGAGAAAGAGAGAGAAAGAGAGAGAGAGAGAGAGAGAGAGAGAGAGAGAGAGAGAGAGAGAGATCAGTAACAACAGTAATAATGTATGCTTGTATTAATTATTTGTGATTCCTATTTAAGGATCCTAAAAATGTTTATCACTGATCAAATTGTCGTGCAGTTTTGAAGGAAAATGGCCAACTTCTTTATTTCAGAGAACTAGGAAACACTCCAGCCACAGCTAAACCAGTTTCACTAGGACTTCTAGAGTAGCACAACAAGCAGCAGTTGTATAGTGAAGGAAGAACACCTATATAGAGCTGAGCTTACTCCCCCCTGAAGGAAAATACCCCCCCACCACTTTGTAAGTGGAACTGCAGCACAATGAACACTTCTACATTATCACACTCTGCACACACAGCACATAATGAAACTACAATAACAGACCAACATGTGACACAGTGACATTTGATATATAGGTATTCCACTTAAAATTATACTGTGGCAAGGTGGGTACTTTTTAGAAGAAACTCACTAAACTAAAAACCTTTCTGAAAATCCATCTTTTTCAGAAAAAACTTTGGGAAAAGACCGCCCTGTGGTTCTTGAAAATGCCCATGGCATGCTCGCCAATACTCTACACTGGGGGTATTATCACCACAAACACACTTATAGGGTGTTTATAATGCATCACATTAAGTGTAGCACACATTGTGTATAGAGATGTTTCAATATGTTTTTGGCAACGTAATCGCTCGCCCTTATCTCTGCGTATCTCCCCTGCTCTACATTCAATATCAACAGTAAGAGCTTGTGCTTTGAATAACAGGACGTTTCTTCTTCATTCAGTTGTTTTGCCTAGTGGCGTCGGCTATCTTATCTCAACAGAGATGATTGTCTTGTCCCAAATCACACTAAGACGGACATGCAAACGATAAACTTCTCATTTCAAATAGATCGGCAACTACTGATACGAGATGGCTATAAATCTGATTGGACGCATTATAGTGAATGTTTATCTTTGATGCAATGCACTGCGATAGTGAAAGCGTACATCAGTGACGCGAGGGAATATGGTGTATAGGTGTGTGTGTGTGAGATCAGAGTTGAGGCATTTCTAAGATTTTGCAAGAAGATATTTTTACGAGGAAGGGAGGAAAAAAAAGAGAAAAAATTGTAGTTTATGAATAATTTAGTGTACTCCATATACAGATCACAAGACACACAGAGACACAATGCAGTGGTTAGTTCAGAGTAGTATGTACTCACACACTCACAACTCACACACTTACACACTCACAGTTCTAGTGTGAGTGTGTGAGTGGGCACACATAGATTGTCCTTGGTGGTGTGGTAGGTCTTATCAGTTAGGAGGAAAGGTTCTGGTTAGGCTAAAAGAATGACTCACTTGTTCTCCTCAAGATGAAATCACCCCCCAGTACGACCACACACACACACACACACATACACACACACATTCACCTTCACACATATACAATGGCACATATCACGGGATTGTGGAATATAACCCATACACAGTCCCTCGAAAAGTCTCAATTTGGAAACAATTGTACGCCTGGAAAATATCACATGCCGAAATCTATATTGTCAGCACTCACAAACACACTAGTACGCTAAGCTACGCTAGCACCGAAGAGGAAAAAGTACCTTTTTCTTTTGTGTTCCATTTCTGTTGGTTCCATTGACTCGATAGTAGAGCCCACAAGCATTGCAGAGGTACTTGCCTTCAGAGTTTCTGCGCCATAGGGGGGTGGATGTGGCACTACAGTTGGTGCACTGGCGACTGTTGTATCCAACTGGACTCAGAGAGCCTGGAAGTGTGTGGAAGTGAATATCATAAGTATTTGATGAGATTGTCTCACAAGATTGATAGAAAAACATATGACAAGTAGCTGGTTAGATAGAGATTACACTTGAATTTCAAACTTACTGATAAAAGTGCATGAGTTGATAAAGCACTTGAAAATTTATGTTTTTTTATAGCAGATAAAGTCTATCAGGCCAGGATAATAAAATCACTATTATTATTTTGAATCTTTTATCAAAATCATCAGTTAATTATATGCAACAACTGCAACTGATTAATAAATGTTGTAGGGAGTACCGCCCCTTATTAATGAGATTCATAGTCCTGTTTATGGATCACCAGCTGGTCCAAATTGACCTATTCCACAAGGGTTACCCATTCATCAAAGAAGCTACAGCTAAGGGGCAACAAAATGACAGGAGTTACCCATCCACCCAGTACACTCTAAATGGCCATACCGAGACTGCTAATTGGAAGGGGCTCACTCTTATTTATTGCATCTAGTATACACCTGGATGTGTTTTGTGCATGCGCATTTGCAAGCAACTTGGTCACGGTTGAGCGACCAAGCATTTCACTACTCCGTTATGCTCCAGTGAGCACCAATACCACAACATAACAACACACATGTAATGCACAAGCACAGTGTATACACACTGCGCTGGGCTGCATGCATGAGTGCTAACAAACTGTTGCACACTGCAGCATGCAGCAAGATAGTGTACAGACACAGGTCCTGGGCAACAACAATCAGTAGAAAACAAGCAAAAAGATACAAAACACTGCATGAAACGATCATAGCAGGCAACTCTTTAATTTTTTTTTTCTTTTCCATAATATTTCCATAGACAGGAAATCTATATTATACTGCTTCTATTGGGCCCAGTCTATTGCCATGGCAACTATAGAGGAATGTTTAGTTAAGTTCTTTACAACTGTAGAAGGTTTCTGCTAAACTAACACACCAGGCAATCATCACCACTTTCTTGGCTTCCAATGGAGTGAGAGCCTCATTCACCCTTTTGGAGGTCTGCTAGTAGACACCATGAATCAGCAGCCAATAACAAGCTTGTAGGCCACAAAACTAACAGTAAGCACCTTCTTATCTTTACTAACCAGCTATAACTCTCAAGCAGAAAGATAAAATTAATGAAGTACTGTAGTAAGTTCTATAATCATTAATTTGCATACACATACACAATTGGAGATTGAACTTCTAAAGTCTAGGCCAGTTCATTATAGAATGGGGAGACTGCCAAGCCATGCAACACCAAAGCCTCCTCAGCCACAGGAATGCAGAGAGGCTGCATCAAAGATGAGCCATTGAGCAGAGGGAGAAAGAGAAAAAAAAGGGGGAGGAAGCCACTAGTGTGTGCAACTGACACACTCACTTGGAAGTGAGCAGGACTACTTCATATGCATGTAGGCTATATAGGTGTATGCAGGGAGGGGGCCATCACTCTGAGTAGTATGGCTAAGAAGGCTAGGGATGGAGGCAAGGTTGATAATTTGCAACATTTTGAGCAGTCATTAGCACTTATTATCTCAAGCCTGCAACAGATGGGATCTATTCACTGGAACCACTCATGGAACTGACATCTAGATGAAGTGACTAGTCAGTGACACTGGGTATTCAGATCCATAAATGCACAAACAGGACTCTGCTGTGGATGTGAGATCATCCATTAGCCTTCACCTAATATTATGCTGGATGACTGCACTCACAACAGAATTCATACACTATTTACTGATCAATTTCACTCAATGTGCAAGCCAGCATAACGTAATGCATTAAAACCCTTTCCCTCTCTCACGCACATGCACACACAATGAGGACACAAACAAAACACCCTAATTGTCAGGAGCTCACCCTAACTCCCTCTTTATATCTCTGTAGGAACAGAGCAACATATGCTGGGAGTGTTATTTGCGACCATTACTAGCACCTGGGTTAACTTGGACATGCTAGCCACCAAAGGAACAAGACATAATTAAATGAGAGGCAAGTTGTCAACTGCCAGGCTCACTTTTAACAAAAACAATCAAGATGGATCTACACTGATTCATTTTCACTCGATGAGACAGTCCCAGGACCCTTAATTGCATTAATACATGTACATTCACACTCACACACAGTTCTTCTACTACCTACTACTCACCATCTTTCAGGAGTGGTGGCATCTTCTTGTACGGTCCACCATTCATGCCCTTCCCTGGCACAGGATAGTAGATAGCAGTCGTAGGTTGGAGTCCAGGCGGTCCACGTCCACCATTGCTACAGTACGGCACAAGAGAAGGATGGCTAGAAGACATGCTCTGCGACATGAAGCACAGATTACCAGCGGACGAACTCGACTGTTGTATAGGCCAGTGCGATGTGTTTGGAGTCTTGCTATACGGGCTATGCGTAGCAGAATCAGGTTCGGTGAGACTGTGATGCTGCTGCTGCTGCTGGTCTAAAGCTTGTTGAGAAGCTTGTTGTTGGTGGAGAGCTTCTATGTCTGGTGGAGTGGGAAGAGAAGGAAAAGGATTCACAGGTGGTTTATCGTGAGTGTTGCTATCTTGGCTATACTCCAGCGCAGGTTGGATTGCCAACTGCTCCATAGCGTGTTGATCAATGCCATGCTGCTCGTGCTTGGAGGCTTCAACGTCTGACGAAAGACCTTCCAGAGGTGGGGTGGGTGGGTAATGAAACGTCTGAGCAAACTGGACCTGCGTGCAGAAGGTTGTCCTGTACTGAATGCCTTGCAAGATGGGGGTAGCATCAGCAACTATCGTCCTACTTGCTGCAAGGAGAGGTGGAATAACGTTTGATGAACCACTGCCTGCTGGAGTGTAGCGGATGGTGGGTAGCTGTACGGCTTGAGAGCCGCTCTCAGAACTGCCAGAAGAGCTCGCTGAACCTTGCGCGGCTGCAGACTGATGCGACTCAGCAATCGTCGGTATGTAGATATCTGCTGGATCTTCAGGCAACGTCTCCAAAGCAACGCTCTCCATTTTTTCTCGAGGTGAAGTGTCTGGGTAGTGACGCTAGTCAGGTAGTAGGGTAGGGTAGTAGCAGGCAAGAGTCTGGTTCTAATGACTATTTGAAGCTGTCAGTGTTTGAACAGGTGCGCAGAACAAAATGCTTTTATTGGAGCTATGACGTCATGTTCCGTCAAAAGTATAGCACGTGATCTCATTGACCACCCACGTTTACTAATTTGTTGTTGTTTATCCATATCAGAGCTGCTTGAAGCGCTCTGAAGGAGTTTTGAGTGTTAAAGAGATCGACAAGAAGCGCTACTGGGATAGTCTTCATCCCTAGATATTGCGTTTGAGCTATAGCTGGCTGTGCCACTGACAGTAAGAGGAGGCGTGGCACTTGGACCCCCAGCAAACAAAATGTCGCCGCCATCACCTAGCCTGACCGTGAGTTGACCAATGGCAGCTTGCTTACTTGATAAGTGTAGCTTTATATCATAAATAAACCGCATTAGGTTATATTACTATCCTACGGTAGATCGTGCAAGTTGGCAAAGAAAAATTAGTGGTGTACCTAGCCCCTCCCCCAGATGTGTAATATGTCTGTATAATAGCTGTAAACATGAACTGTTTATAGAACTTCAACGCAAAAACTAATGTTCCATATGGAGAATTCTCTCATAACAATTATGTTAGCTAGTGTATGAGTTACTCTGCATGGAACTTATAAATGCATGAACTGGCCAAACTGATCATCTTACCAAAAACTGTACTAAGTCTTGCGTTCAACTTCTGTTATACTTATAGTTTCTTTTGGTGGTGTTTGTTGTTGGTTGCTATGGCAATGGAGATTTGTCGCTCAATGTGAATGTTAACAATGAAGAAATAGATATCTCCCTCCAAGGTACACACACTCATACACAATCATGCAATATTGGTCTCATTATGTACACAATTTTTGTCCTGCAGGTCTTCCTGATCCTTGTGTTGGTCATAGTTGTCCTACAGGTCAGGAGTGCAGGCCAATCTATCACCCTGACCTACTGGAAGTACCAATAGCACACTGTGTTTCCGTGGAAATGGATCAAGGAAAGGAAAAAAGTAAGCAAGATACCGTCTATGGGAGTAGACTTGTGCCAAATTGTTATGTTTCAAATCACCAAAACTTTTTTTTTTGCATGTATACGTACATTATTGAAAAAAGGGTACCATAGGTCCACCTATAATAATGAACTCTACCAGCCAAACTCTAACCCAGTCTAGACTCCCAATTGCATGCTACATGTGTCAATGACATAGATCAACAGTTACTACCAGAGATCACCTGCACTATAACTACATGTATAGCACATGTAGCCTCGTTCCCAGGCCTTCCCAGGTGCCTATTTTATATTTTTCACGAGTTGCAAAGTTTACCCCCCTCTTTTCTCCTCTTGAAATATTCTATATATGGGGAAGGTCTCAATACGAGGCTAAGTTAGTACATGCACGTTTATTTTCAATCAGGACTCCAGGGGGGAGGGGGCTAGTACCCTATACGTGTATGGGATATAGTATAGTATGGTCGACATGTGCTTATTATAATACCCCATATACGTAGGATACTAGTCATAAAACTTATAACTTAGGACATTTTTTCAGCCAGGAAACAACTATAATTTCTCAGTCTGAAAACACATTTTCGTAGATTCTGTTGCTTGCTATTACTAGTTCTTTATGGCAAAATTTGCAGTTTTATCTTTGAATACTTTGCAAAAAGAAAATGCCTATTCCAATGTAGTTATACTATGCAGTATATTCATTGCACTAGCTCTATATAGCTCTATATATGTTCACACAAACAAATACTCCCCCCTCTGCTGTAGGTGATGAACCCCAGCAGGGAGGCTGCATTGATGTCATTGTTGGCACTAATGTTGTCAACTGTAAGAGTGCAAGTCAATGGAAGGCAATTGGACACACGCAGTGTGCACTGCGGAGAGGAAATGAAACACCCCTGCTCGTTAAGACAACTGTACGTACATATGTAAACATAACAAATCCTTATGAATTATTAATTTTAGTATCAAACTTAAGCGCTGACTCAGCACACACTCTCCTGCCAATAATATACCGAATTTAGCTGGTTTCAGGCTATGCAACGAGCATGCAGTATGATAGCAATTTATAACTGAGCATAATTTTATGTTAAAAAACCCTTTTATGTGTGGATAGATCAAAAATTAATACGTGAATTATTACATATCACATATAAAGCTATAGATTGTTTCACTGTGCTCACACACACACACACACACACACACACACACAGACACACACACACACACACACACACACACACACACTCTCACACTCAGGTACAAACTGCCTGCCACAGTTTCAGTGTTCCTTCAGAGCCACTCTTCCTTCAAGCCACGTTCACATGCTGTCCTGAAGGCTATATGGAGCACCCCCCTGCTGCTACACCGCAAGCACCATCACCCCCACACCCCTCACAGCCTCACCACCCTCACCATCCTCACAATAAGCCAATAGTAGACTATCGCCCGAGACCAATTGAGCCAACCACTGAGTCGAGCACCATTGCGTACAAGGATGCAAACACAATGTACCTGTTCCCAGTCATTGGAGGAGTTATACTGGCACTGGCTATAGTGGCTGCTACATTGGCACTCTGTCAAAGGTGGGCATTAATTAGAATCAATCCTCCTACAAACTCAATTGATCGAGAGGGTTGACATGCAATAATATTCATTGCCTCCCATGCATTTCATCAATTTCTGAACAGTATAAACATGCATCTAGCTATAGGGTGCGTGCACATGGTCCAGCCTACTTATATACAATTGCACTGGGGATCAAAAAACGCTGCGTGATCGAAGAATATAATAACCTGCATGGCTTTCACTCACTAATACAGTACAGCCACCGATAGTAGACACTATGAGATAGGGACGCTGTATTATAAGCCTCTCAACAGAGGACAATTCTTATATAGTCAAGTTCCCAAAATTCCAATCCTTATTATAGCAATACAAACAGAATCTCCGAGAAGTGGACAACTTCTCTGCTGATCGAATTTATAGTATCCCTAAAGTTTGTTTGGAGGTTTCACTGTAGTCAATCCATTTCATAATATTAATTTTTATCATTATATTATTAGGAGACGACGTATAGTCCGTGCCAGGAATGGTCTTAAGACTCCGAGGGTATTGCTTGCTACATCGTTTGTCAATCCTAATGTCGATGCTCCGCCCACTTATGACGATGAATGGCTTCAACATCACCATGGTAACGATGACAAGTCACTACTCATTGCTAATGAGTATGTACCCCCAGGCAACAAATAGCCTGAGGGCACACAGGTGCCAGGTTTTTATTATTAACACAGAACTAAAGACAAATTAATTTTAAAGCAAACGAAATAATTATTTTTTTAAAAATACTATTGATCATGTAGGTTTTTAAGTAGCAACAGTTAAAATTGTTTTTATGATATTGAGTAATTAATTTTAGTGGAAGTATATATATGTAGTGTAATTATAAAGACAGACTAATTTTTAAGCTCATAATCTTATTGTAGGTAGACTATTGCTTATACATGTATAATGTATGCTTCTTATATGTATGATAACACTTGTTAACAGACTTTGGATAATATATATTTTATTCCATTACAAGTACATACTTTGAGCATGTGAAAACATGTGTTGTTACCATAGTAACGTACGGAAGGGAAAAAAATGACACAAAGTACTAATATAGGATACAATAGAGTAAGACTTAGCAGTGTGACAAAAATACAATACTAAATAATTTACAGCAAAGGAAGGTTTTAAACTGTTGTTACATTGATCGTCTCCACCCACCTCTTTGACCACGCCCACCACGACGACCGCCACGCCCCCTTCCTCTCCAGCTGCCACGCCTATTTCCACCCTCACTGAACTTTGCACCATTTGTGACCCCTTTGCTGAATCGGTCTCGGGGTGGGGTGTAATAATCCATGCTCTCTCTCTTGGAGCTGGTGCTGGTGCTGGAGGACGACTCGAATCTGATTGGAGAAGGCTTTCTCTTTGCTGGGGTCGCTCCTTCGTTGGTGGGCCGTTTACGAGCTTGAGGGATGACATCAGGTTTCTGTGGATTTGTGTAGGATCAGAGGATAAAATTAAAGACAAGTAATGTGACAATTAGTTCTGGAACAATGTACTAAGTACTACTAACATCAAAGGTTCTCTCTCGACTTTCAAGAGAGAAAACTTGTATTGAGAGAGAGAGAGAGAGAGAGAGAGAGAGAGAGAGAGAGAGAGAG
>CAXIPT010000004.1:2567580-2622998 GCA_964030475.1 Tethya wilhelma | reverse complement strand
ATGAAGTTTATCAACGAGAGAGAGAGAGATGTCAAGACAGTGTGAGGTAGATGTATGTGTTAATGTCAGTAAGGTAAGAATATTTTGGTGTGCAACCTGTTAGCCAAATGTTCATCACTATTATTATGAAGCACACAATGTGTTGACAGGCGAGAGACAATGTATACTGAAATAACATTGTCCATCAGTACAACAGGCAGAAACAACTCCATTGTTGGAACAACCAAGCAGAAACTCAAACTCTACAAACTAGCTATATGCTCTCGAATGAGCTGGCCACTTAGCATTCATGAGTTTGCTTATTCATGGATTAAGCGAGAGTTAGATGCCATCGTAACCAGATTCCTCAAAAAATGGTCAGGTCTTTCGAAGTCAACCAACCCAAACATTCTCTACCTACCAAAAAGAGATGGTGGTCTCAACCTACCGTCTGTCTCCTCCTTGTACAAGCGACTACAAACATCTAGGCAATGTCAGCTACTAACATCTGCTGATCCCTGTGTTAGACGAATTGCTGAGGACAATCTAACAAAAGAAATGAGCGCACTCAGGAAGAAATTTAAACCTGCTGTTGTAGTCCAGCAAGTTATGAAGGAGGATCCATCACGTTCAAGGAAGAATTTGCTACTTGCTACTAAACAGCATGTTCGTGATGTGGAGGATAATTCTCGTAAAACAAATCTCCATTCTCTACCAAAACAAGGTCACATGTTTAGATCTCAGTCATCAGATTCATCATCAATTTGGGCTAATGCTGTACAATCAGTAACTGATGAGGCCTTTAAATTCATTCTAAATGCAGCTCATGATACTCTCCCTCACAATGCCAATCTCAAGCTGTGGGGAAAGATGAGTTCAGACGAGTGCCCTCTGTGTCACAAAGGCCCACAGAATTTAGTACACGTTCTAAACTCTTGCGATGTAGCTCTTAAACTAAGAAGGTTTAACGAGAGGCATGACTCAGTGCTGAAGGTCATCTATGACACTATTGCTGCCAATCTCCCTGCTACATCCTCCATTACAGTTGATCTGTCTGGTGAGTACGCATTTCCTACACATATCGTCCCAACTGATTTGAAACCAGACATTGTATGGTGGGATGAAACTCAGAAAACAATTTGTCTTCTTGAGCTAACAGTGTGCTTTGATACCTTATTCAATGAGGCATCAGACAGAAAAGAGAAGAAATATATTGATTTAGTGACAGCTATTAAACAGACTGGGTACACTGTCACATTTTTATCAATTGAAATGGGCTCAAGAGGTATGCCGAACTTCCAGGGTTTTAGGAAACTAACAAATCTACTCTCTCTATCTAAAAAACAATCAGTTGATTTATTGCACACTGCATCAAAACAGGCTATTATTGGATCATTTAAAATTTGGTGCAGTAGAAATAGGTCTATTTATCTTTAGTCCATTTATTTCTACTTCTCTCTTGGTATCATCATTATATATATATTATTTACATTTGTTTTGTGTTATGTATTGCGGCTGAAGCCAAGTGATTGTGCAATGTTTTTGTAGAACATTATGACAATGTGACCTTGGATACCTTCACCCCTCATTGTTCATACAAGTTGATTTTTGTAACATGTGTATTAAATCAATGAAGTTTATCAACGAGAGAGAGAGAGAGAGAGAGAGAGAGAGAGAGAGAAAACTTTGTTAGCAATACAAAAGAAAACAACATCTCTGCTTGTAGCTACATCAGTTACTCATAACATACTCAAAGCTATATCCATTACATTAATTTACCTACTACACAGAAACAAAAAAAAACAGAAAGAGAAAAAAACACATCAAAAGCAACACAAACCCTTCTCCTATTCTACTCTTACAAAAATAACAGATGGTCCAAATGAAACAGTACGAAAACACACTCACACTCACTCACACACAATAACGACCGACTTATGAAAACACAGCAGTGCAGTTTCTCTCCCAGCCAGACAACAACACCAGTTAGGAGAGGCCATAATGACCAGAAACTATGTTGGCAGGGCCAGAATTTCACTATACTACTAGAGCATTCTATGGCATCCAGTGCTAATACTGACTAGTACAGCAGGCCCTGAAATTTCATTTGTGCCACGTAGCACGCCAGCTATTAGAACTGAGAGGTGGGCAGGGATTGAGTAGACAGTGTTCATTTTGTGTGTGTGTTCACAACATTAATGTCACTGACACATTTATCACGAAACAGAAAAAGCATAAACAAAGAAAAATATTGCACAAAATACACACACACACTCACAGTACTAAAGGAAACTTATCCCAACCTCCTTACTGGAAGGCTTTAACCCAGGAACAAAAACTGCTCTGAATTGGAAGGGACTTTGACAAGGAAAGCCACAGAGAAGGAACAGTCATACAAGGTTACACTTTACACTCTAAACTGTCCAAGAACAATGTTAGCAAATAGGAGAGAGGCAGATAAGACATGGGCTAGCAAATAAAAGATTCAATGCTGGCTGGAAAAAGAAAAAAAAAAATAAAAAAACAACAGCACAGAGGTAGAAGCTCATAGTTTGTGCTCTAACGTGTTAAGATAAGCGTACATTCCAAGCTAAGGGACAGCAACCTGAGGAGAAGCTATGAAGATGATGAAATAGCTCAGATTGGAATGTGTGTGTGTCTGTGTTTGTACAATAATGGAGCAGCCCTCGTGATTCTAGGCAACAACTTCCTGCAATTGAGTACATCACTTTAAGCACTCAATCACTCACTGGCCAAAATACCCTGGCTTTTGTGCTCAAACAAATCACTTAGTGTATGTTACTTATTGCTCTCACCACACTGAATGTACACTGTTAGGAAGAGAGAGAGAGAGAGAGAGAGAGAGAGAGAGAGAGAGAGAGAGAGAGACTTAATACTTTGTTAGCAATACAAAAAAAACAACATCTCTGCTTGTAGCTACATCAGTACTCATAACATACTCAACGCTATATCCATTACATTAATTTACTTACTACACAGAAACAAAAAAAAAACAGAAAGAGAAAAAACACATCAAAAGCAACACAAACCCTTCTCCTATTCTACTCTTACAAAAATAACAGATGGTCCAAATGAAACAGTACGAAAACACACTCACACTCACTCACACACAATAACGACCGACTTATGAAAACACAGCAGTGCAGTTTCTCTCCCAGCCAGACAACAACACCAGCTAGGAGAGGCCATAATGACCAGAAACTATGTTGGCAGGGCCAGAATTTCACTATACTACTAGAGCATTCTATGGCATCCAGTGCTAATACTGACTAGTACAGCATGGCCCTGAAATTTCATTTGTGCCACGTAGCACGCCAGCTATTAGAACTGAGAGGTGGGCAGGGATTGAGTAGACAGTGTTCATTGTGTGTGTGTGTGTGTGTGTGTGTGTGTGTGTGTGTGCACGCCAGGCCATAATCTCCACAGGCATATCCTGAATGGAAAACCACATTAACCCAATAAAATTATGCAATATTCAATGGTACATGTATACATACACATTGATTAATGAGTACAGCTCCCATCGTCCAGACAACTAATTAACAAAAGTAATTATAGGGGTACATCCTTATTCACCTGAGCCACAGATACAGCTACCCCAAACCACTCCCTACATGTAGACTCACACTAGTGTTATTTCTAGCTGGAGGAAGACATCTATCGTGGCTGGAAGTTAGCCTCGATCCCAGGCCCCTCCCTTTAGCTTTTTTTGCAAAAAAGCACAGCAGAGGGCCTGGTCGCCAATNCTCTCTCTCTCTCTCTCTCTCTCTCTCTCTCTCTCTCTTCCTCCAGGAGGATTGTGACTACGTTCAGAAGTTGGGTATGACCATTGAGCTGATGAACAAGAACATCTTTCGTGAACTCATCTTTGCTGAGAGTTTCATGAGCTCCAACCTCCCACTCATCACAGCCCAGCTGCGATTGGCTAGTCTAGCATCAGATCCTTATCACAGGAGCGCTGCAGACGATCTCAGTCAAAGGTGTGTGTGTGTGCACTTATAGTAAAGGTAGCAGTTGTTGCAACTATAGTAGGAGTTGTAGACCTAATTACTTGGTATGTGTGTGTAGTAACTCTAACCCATCATGTCTATGTATCTGTTGACAACATGTAATGGTCTCCTATCCTCAAGGTGCACTGCATGGTTGAAGTTTTGGGTACGTAGCCATTTCTTTTCTGAGCATATCAAATGAAGATACTTGTAACTCACCCTACAAGTCTTCTTACAAGAGCACAGCTCTTTGCTTATTGCTCTCCTATCACTTAACTTGACTATAGAGCATAATTGATTCACCCACCCCTCCCCTCTCTCACACACACAGGTATTCCAAGCTGGACAGTGAGATGGTGGAGTTGAGTCGGGTGTGGAAGAGTGCTAAGGATCATCTCAACAACCAGCAGGAGAGAAGGGCTCAGATCAAGAAAGATGGAGAGCATTTCAAGCAACAGATAGCCAACAGTCGTACCAATGGCAGCAAGCAGAAATCTACCGAAGGAACAAAGTGAGTACCTTATTATTGCGGGAAAATTTGGCGAATTTGTATTTTAGCATGATTGGCAATTTAAAGGGGGGCTGACATGAAAAACTGAAAAAATTATTTTTTAGTATCAAAATGTAGCTCAGGTGGTGTACATTTGGAATATCAGGTTTGTTTTTTTTTATTGCAAGTCTACAGTTGACAATAACCCCAAGAATTGAGCTAAAAAATCACTGCAAAATGAGATTGCAATGTATTTCCTTGATGGGCGGGGTTTACGTGTGACGTCACGGGGGGAACGAGTTCAGCGCAAAGAAGCACAAAGCATAGCCTGGTTGCTGTTTTCTAGCCCCCATAGTGAAGGGCTGAGTTGCTGCTGGATGTTCTAACACATATTGTGAAGATGTCAGTCTTTTTAAGTTCCCAAAGATCCTGTTATACGTTACAAATGGGCGAAAAAAAAATACAGAGAACAAGAGCAAATTGGTCAGGTCCAGCCTGAGACCATTTTAAGGTTGCCTGGCTTCTCTGATCAGATCTGAGGGGCATGCAGAAGAGAAGAAGACATAAATCTGATGCCATATCAACTATATTCCAGAGGTCCACTAAGCATCTATTGCAGAACCAAGTTTTGAGAAGGCTCAGCCTGTAGTACTGTCGGACTTCAAATTATTATCGAAAGAGATCATCAAGCAGGCCACCTATATCCATGATGGTTCAAAGCCAAATAGTGACAGACTCAGAGCTGTTTATGAAGAGAGAGAGAGGGTAAGCCTAGTAGATCATGTATACAGGACAGAATTAAAAATAGCATTCAAGTTTCAAGCTCGTATTACTGTAACCATGTCTACTATTAGATACTATAACTGGATTACTGGATCATGAACCAGAACCCGTACGAGAGACAAGTATAGCATCTGAGGAAGCAGCATCCCAGCTCCAATGTGATACTGGAGTTTAAGTTACCCCAGAAAGGAAGGTTTCAAACCAGCAGTAGCAGGACAAAATTAAATCAGTTTTGTTGGTATGCGAAGCATGACGTACTTACCATTACAATTTTTTTTGTTTACAGTCAGTGCTAATGACACAATATTTATTACTTATAGGTCTGTAGGTAAAAATTAAGCCAGATGTGCGTTCTGTTCGCAGAATACGTTGATGTACCTATAATTATGAAAGCAACCATTAGACAATGTACAGAGGGAATCAGTATCAAACCACTTTGACCCCAGCTCCTCTCAGTAGCCAGTAGGAGGGACCTCAGGTTGATAAGCCTACTGCCATCAAATTTTAAGTCATGACATTAAATTTGTAATTATCAGATTCTCATTTGAACAATTTGGGCCATTGTTCAAGTTGTGAGACATGTGCATGATAAAAAGTTGGATGGTGTCACTGTTCAGTTATGTTAGTGGTGGCTGGGTACTTGAATCCAATATAAAACCCATCAGTAGTGGCACAACTATATAAGTAACGTAACTCATTCTGTCCTTCCTAACCACCTCCAGCAGAGTACGTTAGCTGTCAGTAAGCAGTAAACCTGTATTGCCTGAAAAGATAATGAAAAGCAGTTAGTAAATTAATGTACAATAGCTATAATAATACTATTTTGGTTAACTCACTCATGTCAGGGTCACCACAGTCACAGATATCGGTAGGTGAAGAAGTAGCTTTGTTCTACCCCAAACATTAAGGCATACAGCACCAAACACCTCATGTTTGACTATACAATTGACTGTGTCTGATTCAGCTTCCATCTTGTCACAGAGAATCGGATTTTTTTGCAGCACAGACAGTGGACATTGTACTGAACACAGTGCCCGAACCACACTGCCACCTGAGCTACAACATTTGTCCACATAAAATTAATATTTATAAACAGAATGTATGAAAATTATAGCTGATAGACTCACCAATCAGTGCTTCCTAGCCTATCCTGTTTTGCATATTCGTCAGATCAGAGTCTCCACAGCTGTCACTTCCAGCAGATTGTTGACAACTTGAGTATGGCTCAATTCTGTGTGAGCTTCCATCACTATCTGAAGCACTGTCTTGGCTTTCAAAGGGAGGGGATGAATAACCAAGGCTCAAAACATTACTGCTTGCACTTGAATCATCGTTGTTGTTGTCAATAGCAGAGCTGTGGCTCGAGGAAGAGCTGTGTTCAGCCATTAGTTATAGCTACAAAACGCGTAGAGACGTTCCCCCCGTGACGTCACGTAGTAGCTCCACCCAAACAGGAAATACAGAAATTTGTCTTTCCAGGTGGAGTCAGCTCACCTCAGATAATGCAAGTTTTTACTGCTTTAGAATTTTTTGTGATTTTTTTGACTATTTTTCCTCTAACTTACACCACTTAAAGTACATTTTGGTGCAAAAAAAATTTTGCATGTCAGCCCCCCTTTAAGTCCACACACTGCATTGTTTATATGCGCATGTGTGCATATAAAACTGTTCGGCGATTTGCAGAATAATTTGCCAATTTGCCAAATTTAATTCTCGTCAAATTTACCCAAAGTACGGTATGAGTGTGATTCTGTTACCACTGAGTTAATCTAATAATAAGTGAGTTTGTTCCTCCAATTATCACAGGATATTGCCAATTTGTGCCATGGATTATAATCTATGATTTGTGATGGACATTAGTATTCTGTGTAATTGCCTCTATTAGAAACAATGGTCTATGTCTTTTGATGTGGTACAGCCACATTGTCTTTGTATTGTTCCATACATTTTGCCATGCAAAAGGGATTTAGCTGCTAAAAGCCTTTCATTTTGAATTTGAATGTAGTATTTTGTTTATTGAAACAGCATGTTGTCAGTTAAAACCCAGCATACACAGAGAAACGATTCCATGCGACATTTTTGCAACAATGTTGGGTGGTTTTGATTATACAATTTATCGTGCTTGTGCAACTTGTTGCTTGAAGCTGAAGACCTTTCTACACTTCAAGCAACATTTTGCAAGAAATAATTGTTTATCTCACCAAACACGAAGCAACACTGTTGCCCCCAGCATGTGGTGTTGATGGTCATTAGTATTAATTTTGTGTAGTGTACATGTAGGTTGAGCACTAGCTTTTTGGCAGCTGACTTGTTCCGTACACACTAATACCACGATGAAATTTCCCCTCCCAGGTCTTCTGATACTCATAAACACAATGGTTCTTCAACTCAGAGTGGTTCCCATGGCGACACAACAAGCTCCACCCATTCTCCGTCCACCATACAGATGATGTTACAGTCAGGTGACTCCTACAAGAGTGAACAAGCACTGGAATGGTCTAAACTACTCTTCCAGTGTATAAAACCAGTGGGAGAACCAGAGTTCAAATTGGATGGAGATATTGGTATGTCTTTCACCAAAGATGTGCATCTTGGAAAAGCCATGGGACTGGTATAAGCATTATACAGTGTAGCTAGAAATTTCTGAGGAGGTATGGGATTTATTTAATAATATGTAATGAGGGAATTAGGTGGGGATGCTCGATCCTTGAAAATAAATATTGTGAAGAGTTTTGCAATTGCTTTTTCATGAAAATTTTCCCCCTCAAGAATTTTTCTAGCTATACGGTAAATGCCTCAGTCAGTCAGTACATTGATGTTGGTTCATTTTGGTTATTTGGATTTATTGTTTCCATAGCAACTCATACCATCACTCTTTATCTGGATATGACTGAGTTGGATCTCTCCAACGTTAAACCTCGTTGTAGGAGAGGAGACATCAACAAGTACCGCAAACTAAGTTAGAGAACTCTCTCACTTACCTTGTATAATTACACCCATCACACTCAGATTCCCTAACACCATCACACCCCTCATACTGTCACACCCTTCACACCATCACACCATCACACACCCTTCCCCTCAGGGAGTATCTGCTGGAGGTGAGGGTTCATCTGTTGGAACAGCTGTCGTGTGCATGGCTTTAACTTCGCCCAGCTGGCAATTGAATTCATGACTAGATGAGTATAATACCCTCACTACTCATCTTCTGGTGAGTTAACAATACTGCATACTGTATAGCGGGAATTTTTCGCGGGGGAAAATTTTTGCGTTTTTGTCTTGAATAGAAATTCGTGGGGAAATTTTTCGTGGATTGCGCTTGCGTCTCAACATCACGTGACGACCTCGTACCTTACAAAATTCCATGGGGGAAATTTTTCACGGAAAGCTGCCAAACTGCAAAATTCGCAAAAATTTTCCCCCATAAAAATTTCCTGCTATACGGTAATATATCTATATTATATGTTGATAGGGAGACATAGTGGAAGTTATTTATTTTTTACCATATTTAGGATCCTTGTAGCTGATGGTGGGCGTGTCATTTTCAGCTCATGTGATCAGGTTCAGACGAAACTAATAGGAGTTGAGCAGCACTAGAGACTGGTGACAATTAGCATCAAGTGTGTTGGTGAGTGATAGTAGTGGTGGGCATTTATTAGAACACAAGGCATTATTTTGTCCAGGAACTGATATTGGGAATAGATCTTTAGATCCAGATTGGTGAACTATACTGCTGATTTAGCAATTTAAATTGCCAAGTCAGCACACCAGATCCTAGATTTGCTATTTCAGTTTATATAATTATGTAACATGGACACACACACACACACACACACACACACACGTACACACACACACATACTTCCCTCAGGTGATGACTCTGAGAAGCTGCAGACACTCGTCTTTCCGAATGTCCTCCATCCATGAAATTGTGACATAAATTGTAAATCTCAAACTCAATCAAAACTTATTACTCACATTTATGGTATAATTAGATAATAAATTTTTAGTATTTTTGTGCACCTGTACTAGCATCAAAAGTTTTTAAGACATTTAATTGAAATAATTCTTTTTTCCCTTTTGCCTGATCTTTCATCTCTTGTCCCTTCTAGTGCGGCTCTTCCTTCAGCGTAAATATTGTTCCTCCTAACAGTGAACAAAGAATGCGGTTGTCTAAAATTAGCTATAAGGATGTAAAATATCAGGACATTGCTTGAGGTGCCATACGGTGTTAACGTTAAATATGCACTAGCTCTTCTCCTATTATTCCTGATCCACTATGGGTTTAGTACTTCGATATTCAAAGATTGGAAGTGTCCAGGTAGGAGGCCCAAGTGTAGGCCTATCTCTCTCCATTTCACGGCATGGAGTTCTAGAATGTGACACAACACACCATGATGCTCTGCTAGTGTCAGAGGGAGGTCTTCAGGTTGATAGTCAGGCCTGGCTGGGACGAATGAAGCTGGTTCTTGCTCCATTGAAAGAGGAGACGCCCCTTTCTTCACTAGTCTACAGGAAGCACTTGTACCACGCCTATCCAGATTCTTGTGGGGCGGAAGTTTTTTTCACTATGTTCATGATATAATATTATACACATGAATAAAGTTATTGTCCAAACAATCTATAATTATGGCCTGATAATATTAATCACTAATTTTTGTTCTTGTGGTCCTCGTTTTGAGTTCATCTCATCTCTCATCATTTCCAGTGCAGCTCTTCCTTCATCTGGTAGTGGGTTCATGATCCCCCTGCTACCAACTCTGTGAACAAGAAACAACATCAATGATCATGATTGTATGGTTTGTACTGCACATTGACTTCAAACAATGTCATAGTTCAGGGTTCTCCCCAGGATGGTTGATCAGAGGGGAGAAACCATCAAAGCATTCTTGTGGTTTTTATGCACTCTTTCAACTTGACTTCAAAGTACCAATTAACAACTCCCCAAAAACTATCCTTATACAATTAGCTGGGTCTTTCTTTTTTTTTATTATTTAATATTTTTTTGACCAATACACTATAGTCTTGATATAATCCGACTCTGTATTATTAAGCCTCGGCGCGTGCGTAGCACGTGCAGAGGGTTACGGTAGTCGTTTTGTGTGTGTGTCTGTCTGTTACTAGATTATCTGAAGAATGGCAGCTCTATGATCCAAACGGAAGATACTTACGTTCATGAATCGAAATTATCTTGAAATTTGTTGTGTAGAATCTTGCAAAACACTGTACTTGCTGAGATCCAAGCCCTTTGTACTATTTTCTGAGCGTTAAGCTTACGCCACGCCCTCGGCCACGCCTATTGTATACGCCCAGGTAGGAGAGTGCGATATTTAGAAAATACACGTGGTTCCGACTGCTATCATTTGAGGTCCGACCTGCTGTTTGTATCTGCTTGAATCTGCTCCTTAAGAGTTCTCTTTGTTGTGAGTTACTTGATTTTGCACTCCAATAGCAATTTTGTTGTGTTTGAATCATGTCTAACAAAATTTGCCCTGAATGTTCCGGTGTTAACCATATAAAAAGATTATGTTGTGATTGTGGCCATGTGTTTGCATTAAGACGCACCAAGAGAGTCCGTGTGCCTAGTAAGAAGTCTCAAATGCAAGCTTTAAGGTCAATGGAGAGCATGTGTGATGTAATAAACCGTAGAAACCAAGACAAGAATCGAAAAGCTGCCAAAAGAGCTAGTGAAACTGAGCAACAGAGGGCTAATCGTCAAATACTTGATTGTAGATCAAAAATATCCAAGCGTGCTAATGAGTCAGAACAACAGAGAGTTGACCGTAGATTGAGCAATAAGTTAAATATGGCAACGAAACGAGCAAATGACAGTGATAGTGTTAAGCAGCAGTATAGAGTTCAGAACAAACAGGCTATGGCATCCAAACGAGCATCAAGTGTTTCTGTAAAATCAGCAATTGACAGCTTTTTGTCTAAAGTTGAGACTGGTCCAGACTATGTATGCATGTCCTGCCATAGAATGATGTACCGTCAAAGTGTAGTGGACTTTCAAAGAGACAAGTATACCAAGGCTAGTGATGATGTGCTAGAAAGTGTGTTTAATCCAGAGCATAAACGTGTAAGTCCAAATGGAAACTGTTATGTGTGTAAAACATGTCATTCAGCATTATCCAGAGGTAACATGCCACTATTGTCCAAAGCTAATGGGCTAAAATTGTGTACTGTTCCTCCTGAGCTATCGTGTTTGAATGAGCTCGAAGCCAGATTGATTTCATTGCGTGTTCCATTTATGAAGATGGTAGCATTACCCTCTGGCAAACAGAGATCCATCCATGGTCCAGCTGTTAATGTTCCTACCAAGATAGATAATGTGTGCACTGTGTTGCCCCGGTTGCCTTCCCAATCTGAACTGATTCCACTTAAGTTCAAACGTAAGCTTGTGTACAAGGGACACTACATGTATGGCTATGTAACTCCTGAGAAGCTTATAAATGCCTTGAAATGGTTGAAAGCCAATAACCCATTGTATGAAGAAATATCCATTAACAATGATTGGGTTGATGATGCCATCAGTAATGATCCTGAATTGTTCAGTAGTCTACTTAATCTTCCTGACACACAGCCTGATCATTCTGATACACAGCCTAAACAATGTAATACACAGCCTGATACTATGGAATGTGACCCTAGTCCCCAGACTAATTTCCAATCTGCCTTGAATTCAATCCAAGAGAGCACTGAGCTTATGGATGTTGATGAACCATCTAATGATGACAGTGATGATGAGCATGCCCAACTCATAAGAGCATTTGAATCCCTAAGAGTTGAAGCAAACAGAAGTGGTTTTCAAATTCATGATGTGTCTGCAAATGGAGACTGTGTGTACAATTCAGTACAAGTCCAGCTAACAGCTCTGGGAATATGTGATGCAAGCAATAGTAGTGAACTGAGACAAATGGTGGCAGATCATTTAGAAGCCCATAAAGATGACTACTGTCACTTTGTATCTGAAGCCATTGAAACTGACAATAGATACAATGCTGATACTGAAGCCCCTAATGAAGATGATGCCCTCATAGCTTCAGAAACAGATCCTGATAGAAGAACTGAGTTAATGTGGAATAAATATGTCAATAGAGTCAGACGTGGTGCCTGGGGTGACAATATTATCCTAGCTGCCTTGTGTAACATGTTCCATATTACTATCAATGTCTTGAGTGTAACTGATCAGTACACAAACACTGTTGCTATAACTCCCATGAATAGTGTGAGTCATAATGAAGTTAATGTTGGCCTTGTCATGCAGTACCATTATGTTGCTCTAGTGAGAAGTACTAGTACTCAGTCTGATAGAACTTCTGTCAATTCTGAAAAGAGTGATAGCTCTCCTCAGAAACCTCCAAGCAATAGCGAATCTGTTATGAATGATAAAGATAGCACCCAAACTGCCTTGAATGATGATGTTATTGAAGAGGGTGATAAACATACAGCAAGCATTACTGGTGGTCCTAGTGCTAGTATGATGTCAGTTGAAAACCCCGATGCCATTGTCAATATTGCACCTTGTGAAGGAGAGAAGCCAAAGTGTATACATACTGACAAAGACTTTGAGTTAATGTCCAATCCTGACAAGTTCTGTTACGGAGATGGTTGTTTCCACAATGTAAGACCTAGAAAGCTTACCTATCGCAAGTATTTCAATCAGAGACTCCTAGATGTTGATGGGAGATTTGCCAAAGATCTAGACTATTTATTCACTGCTNTACCCGCACAGCTGAGTAGAGAAAAGAGGCAAAAAAGAACAGGTATATAGTACTGCTGGCTCAGCCTATACTAGCACATTTACCAGTCTGTCAGTTCTTGAACAACTATATAGCAATTGAATCATGCTGCTCAGTGAGTCATGCTGTATCTACCTTTTCAAGTTTCAGTTCATTTGTTCAAGGTTTTGATTATTCAGCTTTTTGTATTTTTATGTGTGTTGTATAGCTAAGGTAGCATCAATATCTATTCATGTAATTTACATTATCTTAATCATTAAATTTACTACATAGCAATGAATACGGCTCGCCCCTTTGATGTTTTAACATCGTCACTAGTTTAATTATCGTCGCGATCGCTCCGGCTCGCCCTTCAATGCACGGTGCATTCCCCTAGTAGTACTGACGATCTTTATTGGGGCGAGCCTGAGCGAGCCCCCTCTTAGTCATGTCGGCAGCTCGCGGTGTCTGTTTGTCTGTCCCGTACGTCTTTCCGCGCATTTCTAAATAGTCTCAATGAAACCGGAAGCTAGCTCGCGCTCGTACGTCAATTCGCGCATTTCCGTATGTTTTAATTCTCATGAGAAAAGTTGGAGAGAAACACGTGGAGACTTGTCAGAGTTGAGACTGAGAAGTAAAAACGGAACGAAATAGACCAGTCAGCGGCTAGCTGCCAGCGCAGAAGACCATCTCAGACCTGCAATTATAGAGAGCAGCAATGGAGCAAACAATCAAACAACAAAAGCAAAAAATAGGTCCAGTCTGAGCATAGGTAATCATGGTCTGAGTCAGGGCCATCTTCCGAAGACAGATCAAGCATACTGTAGCTGTCAGGACATCACTGATGAATGATGGAACAAAAAAAAAAGGAGCAGAGAATAGCTATAGAGTAGGAAAGCAAGAGACCAGTTAAAATTGATCAAGACAGGACCAGTCCAGCCTCTGTGTGTATGGTAAAACAGCCATAACTGTTGCGGTTGATAGAGTATACAGCAATTCATTATTGTAAGTAGACACATGTTACAGTAGACAGGACCAGATAAAACCAATCAGTTTATCCTGATCTCTGGGCAATTCAATATGAGAGTTGCTCAGCATCTCAAGCCATAGCTCAAACTCATTGATCAACAGATTGATCAACAATAGGTAATCTATTCTAATTTCTAGCTAAAGCAGAGTATCACATGTAGCTTGTTCATACAAGTCTACCCAAGTTTCGCTCAGGCTCGCCCCACCCATGCTTTGCATGTGCCTAGTCTACTAATTGGGGCGAGCCTGAGCGAGCCCCCTCTTAGTCATGTCGGCAGCTCGCGGTGTCTGTTTGTGTGTCTGTCTGTCCCGTACGTCTTTCCGCGCATTTCTAAATAGTCTCAATCAAACCGGAAGCTAGCTCGCGCTCGTACGTCAATTCGCGCATTTCCGTATGTTTTAATTTAACGAATTCCCATGCATGAGAAAAGTTGGAGAGAAACACGTGGAGACTAGTCAGAGTTGAGAGAAGTAAAAACGGAACGAAATAGACCAGTCAGCGGCTAGTTTCCAGCGAAGAAGACCATCTCAGACCTGCAAATATAGAGAGCAGCAATGGAGCAAACAATCAAGCAACAAAAGCAAAAAATAGGTCCAGTCTGAGCATAGGTAATCATGGTCTGAGTCATGGCCATCTTCTGAAGACAGATCAAGCATACTGTAGCTGTCAGGACATCACTGATGAATGATGGAACAAAAAAAAAGGAGCAGAGAATAGCTATAGAGCAGGAAAGCAAAAGACCAGTTAAAATAGACCAAGACAGGACCAGTCCAGCCTCTGTGTGTATGGTAAAACAGTCATAATTGTTGCGGTTGATAGAGTATACAGCAATTCATTATTGTAAGTAGACACATGTTACAGTAGACAGGACCAGATAAATCCAATCAGTTTATCCTGATCTCTGGGCAATTCAATATGAGAGTTGCTCAGCATCTCAAGCCATAGCTCAAACTCATTGATCAACAGATTGATCAACAATAGGTAATCTATTCTAGCTAAAGCAGAGTAAGATTATCACTATGTAGCTTGTTCATACAAGTCTACCCAAATTTCGCTCAGGCTCGCCCCACCCATGCTTTGTATGTGCCTAGTTATTAATGATATTCATTGTAGCTTGCTTGTACCATGCAGCTAAATACCGTATAGCTCCAAATTTTCGTGGTACAATAACTATTTTCGTGAATTTCGTGATTTGACCGTAAGCTTGTATCACGAAAATTTTCTCCACGAAAATTTAGAAAACCGTATATCGGCAATATAATTTCAGAGATCGTGATTCAATGTAGTTTAACGTTAGTTAAACGGAGTTAACAGGGAGGAGCAGGATGGGTTGGCTGGGTACGCCTGGTGGGTTATGGGTGTGGTTTGCGCATGCGCATAGTGCATAATTTAATTAGCTGCTCCTCGTGCCGCCAATTGGACACTGAACTAACCAGCTGTCAACTAATTTAATTAGCTGCTCCTCGTGCCGCCAATTGGACACTGAACTAACCAGCTGTCAACTAAAAATTTGTGCTTTAAACTTCAGCTTCTTGTCTAAGTATGTCAGACTCGGAGGAAACCCCGCCGGTATCGCGAAGTCTACCCTCCTCGTCAGCCAGCAATGTTACGCCACGGGTCGTGGACCCCACCCAAGCAGCAGCCAGCCTCAACGTCCTCAATGCCATGGTGGCCAATTCGGTCCAAGTTGCTGTGTCATCCTCCCTAGCAGGGATAATGACGGCCATTGATGCTAGGATCCAGGCAGCTATTGACCGTGGTGCTGGCCAGTCATCAGCTCACGGTGGGGGGTCTGCCACGGTCCACAGTGGCACCACAGTTTCATCGGTGACGTCATCAACGGGCACTAGTTCTGGATCGAGTAAGTTGCTCTTTACTAGTATTTTGTGCGGTGTAGGTAGCCATATAGCTAGTCTGGCGGTTTTGGTCGACCTGGCAGCCTCCACCAGCCCATCTCCATTCTAATCTATAGAATGTGATATTGCAGGGCTGGCTGGGGGGAGGTAGGCCAACTGTCAGAAGCCATAGCTTGAGCTAGAGGGTATATAGCAGGCAACCAAGCAGTACTAGAACACAGGGGCTTCTACCACAAAGCAAGAAGTAGCAGCAAGACTATAGGAAGCAGTGGCAGGCCTGTATATACAGAGCCCACTGAAGCAAAAGGCAGCCAGATTAGCATGCAGTACACTGAAGAAAAGGCAGGCAGATTAGCAGTATAGCAGGCATATGCCGAGTAATGAAGCAGTGGCAGGCTCATAGAGCCCACTGAAGCAGGCAGAGCAACAGTATAGCAGGCATACGCCGAGTCATGAAGCAGTAGCAGGCTCATAGAGCCCACTGAAGCAGAAGGCAGGCAGATCAACAGTATGGCAGGAGTCATGAAGCAGTGGCAGGCTCATAGAGCCCACTGAAGCAGAAAGCAGGCAGATCAGCAGTATAGCCGGCGGCAGGAAGCAGTGGCAGGCTCATAGAGCCCACTGAAGCAGAAAGCAGGCAGATCAGCAGTATAGCCGGCGGCAGGAAGCAGTGGCAGGCTCATATATAGAGCCCACTGAAGCAGAAGGCAGGCAGATCAGCAGTACAGCAGGCATACGCTGAGGCAGGAAGCAGTGGCAGGCTCATATAGAGCCCACTGAAGCAGAAGGTGGGCAGATCAGAAATACAGCAGGCATATACTGAGTCAGGAAACAGGTGCAGGCTCATAGAGCCCACCGGTGCTGGCTATATATACATGTGTGCAGGCATGCAAGCTCGTACAAAGATATAGCCGGGCACTGAGGCCGGAAGGCAGCCAGTGGCCAGCCNGACTAGTGCCAGTCAATGAGAAATACATGCACATAGCTGCTACAAGCCATTACATGTACCAGCAGTAAACCTNAGTCTAAAAATGTATAGCTTGAGCTTCATATGTGTCTATTACTGATTTGATCAAAATTCAAAGTTCTCTTCTCCATGCCAAGGTAGCTAGCTACATAAGTGTACTTTACATTTTCATATGACTTATCTTGCTAAAACTTGGGATCAATCGAAAGCGCTTGGCCTTCTCTACTCAAAAATCATACTGGTTTTAACTGGACTAGTCCTGAACACGAGTTATAGCTGGTAGAAATAACAGCTAATTTACAACTTGCCACGTGTAGTATGAATCTCATTATCTCCCATATGCTCCATACAAACCCCAAATGTTCGATAAATAGTATGTACTTCCGGGGGTCTTAGTGTAGACTGGTCACAATTGTTCAGTACAGTTGGTGATTCTTATGCCAAATTATACAAGTCTGGGTCCCTATGGAAAGATGAGTTCAAGATGGCTGAACTTACTGAAATAATGCGGCAGAAAGATGACTATGCATTCTGTGAACTCTTGTGTAGAGTCAGAACAAATGATTGTACCCCTCAAGACATTGCAATCCTCAAGTCCAGAGTAACTAAACCAGACAGGCCTGATTACCCAAAGCTAGCATTGCATGTGTACAGATTGAATGTGGATGTTGACAGTCACAACGCACACATGTTGAGTGATTTAGCTGAAAAGAGCCGACAGTATTGTATCAATGCCTCAGATGCAGTAGCTGGTCAGACATCCCACATAAATCTCTCTACATTGTCCTGCAATAGATCAGAGACTGGTGGTTTACATGGTGTGCTTAACTTAGCTGTTGGTGCCCGTGTGATGTTGACAACTAATGTTAATGTATCAGATGGCCTTGTTAATGGAGCCAGGGGAGAGGTTGTACACATTGTTACCAATAGCAGTAATGATGTCAAAACAGTGCTAGTTAAGTTTGACAATAGTCGAGTTGGTTCACAAGCAATCCAGCAAAGTATGTACCGTAATGAACACCCTAATGCTGTTCCAATTGCAAAGCATGAAGTTGTGTTTCTAGCAAAGGGCAGACGTGGTTCTGAAGTCACCCGGCTACAGTTCCCTTTGACATTAGCATGGGCCACTACAATCCATAAAGTGCAAGGCTTAACTCTTGATGAAATTGTTGTTGATATGAAGGGAGGCCGTTTCAGTCCAGGACAAGCCTATGTAGCATTCAGTAGAGTGAAGTCATTGCAAGGGCTACATATTGTGAACTTTAATGCCTCTGCTATCAAGAAAAGCACTGATGTACAAGATGAAATGTCCAGACTTACTCAAAATGTGTTACCAGCCCCTACAAAGCTACAATGTGTATCACTGTGTAACTCCCACGTGACTATTGCACTGTTGAATGTTCGTTCAATTTCTGCTAAGTTGGTTGACATTGAGAATGATCACATGTTGAATTATGCTAGTGTACTGTGCTTCTGTGAGACTTGGCTAACCCCATCCCAGCCTTCCCCAGTGCTACACCCTGACCATGTTGTGTATAGATCTGACAGAGTGTCACATGATAACAAAGGTGGTGTGTTGATGAGTGTTAGCAATACCCTCAGACCTGACACTGTGCTACCATTTGCTACCAATGGAATTGAAGGTATTATGGTTAGAGTGTTGTTAACTAATGCTAGCCCTTTGATAATTGTGTTAATTTATAGATCTCCCACATCAGATATACAACAGCTTATAACTACTTTGAGTGAACTGTTGAATCATCTGTCAGACCTTAGTATTGCCACCATTGTGCTAGGAGATTTTAATGACAACATGCTAGGAACACCAAGCCAAGGCCTTTCCAGAATCATGTCCAATCATGGCTTCAAGCAGTTAGTGAGTAGTCCAACCACAGACAGAGGGACACTGATTGACCATGTGTATTATAACAAGCCTTGTGAGAGCATTGTAGTTAAAGTATTTGATACCTATTACAGTGACCATGACACAATATATTGCTCCATACCACTGACCAGATAAACCACTGTATAGTAACCAACTGGACTGATTAATTTTAAGCTGCAATCAAAGTTGAGCCTATGTATGTGTAATACTGTAACCATTTAGCAAGCCATGCTGAGCCTGATAAGACACCGATTATAAGCCTGTCAGTGAGCAAAGCATTCTAAGACTGTGATGAGATGTTATAAGCCTGAGTAAGCCATGCTAAGCCTGTGATGAGATGTTATAAACCAGAGTATGCCATGTTAAGACTGTGAAAGCCATGCTAAGCCTGTTATAAACCCACGATGTAAGCCATGCTAATCCTGTTATTTACATGCATGAGGAAGCCATGCTAAGCCTGTTATAAACCTGAATAAGCCATGCTAAGCCTGTGATAAGATGTTATAAGCCTGAGTATAAGCCATACTGAGCCATAAGACATGCCAAATAATTCCAATGAGTCATTCCAAGTCAATCTGAGATATACAAGTTGCAAGTCACAAAAGCTAATGAACTCTGAACCCTGAACTCTGAACTCTGAACTCTTTTTTTTGTTGTTGTTTGCCGTCAGCATGGTGCACCTTATTTATTATTTATGCTCAACCCATACCTCACAATTGTTCTCTGAATCATACATCAATTCTGTGGTGCACCATGTGTATATATATTTTAATAATCAGTTGTACTTAATTTCTGATGTGATGTGTAACATGGCAGCCTCTGTTTACATTTTTACAATCACTACTGTAATCAACTGTATTATTATCAGTGTGTCGCACTTGGGACACTAGCCATTTCAATTATTGACAGCTATTTAGTTTATTAATTTTTGTTGATACTTATCATCTGGACATCTTCATGAAGTAGACCTCAAGTACACACATCGTCACAACATAAAGCTGATGCCCATGCTTCTTCTCCCAATATTCATAAGTTTCCATGACTAAAGCTAACCAACTTTTAGCAACAACTCTATTCAGTAAACTGTACATGATACTTCACGTGAAATTCTCAAATTTATTCAACTATACCTGCTAACTTCATCTATGAACTTAGAAGTCAACCTGCTATTAGTCTGATTGTACTTGAACATGCAAGTCCTCACAATCAGTACCATGTAACAATCATCAAATTTATAGAATTACACCTATCAACTCCATCAACAGTGAACTTTGTTGTACAGTAAAAGTTGGCCTGCATGTTACCAGTCTGATTGTGCTTCAACATGCAACTCCTCACAATCAGTATCAACAATCATCAATAGTCTACTAACATATCTGTATTGTATTTGAACTTCAATACTGGACTATGTTAAGCTTCTGAACCAGCAATCTATCATTTCGAGGCTCATATAGCTAATACTTCACATCAATTTGTCCAGAGGCTGGCCACCAGGATGATTTACAGACATGGTGGCCCTTCTACAAGTCATTCTATGCAGGCCTTTACTCCTCTCCCTCCTCTCCATGTCAGGAGATGGAAGATGAAGGCTATGGTGTGTGCAAGGATTTTGAAGGGATGCTCCATCATTTCTCCTTCTGTGTTCTCTCCTCACCCTCATCCTAGCCAAAGACTTCACCACTCCTTTCCTTTGTCCACCCCTTTTGCTAGAACATCTTCTCATCAGTCATCTTTTTTTATCTCAAGTGTTAAAATCTGGAATAGTTTACCTAACAATCTTTTATACGTTGTCTTAAGACTCTTTCTGTTTACAATGTTTAGTAGTTGTTTTTGTTCATGTGCTTTACATGCATGTTTTTATTACTCTGTGTTCAAATTATCTTTCTTATTTGTTTTTTTGTTGTTGTTATTGTTGTTGTTTTTCATTTTCCTCCGAGCAGGCTTAGTATTAGCATTAAGCTGCTATTGCCTTCACCCTAATGCCGTACTCTCTATTGTATTGCATTGATTTTCATGAATAAAAAATTTTTAAAAAATCAGACTTATTTTATTGCCATTTTGTAAAGAAATTATTGAAAATAAATTATTGCTATCTTTAATTTTTTCCACTATGCATGCGCACGATTATATGCGCCGAGGCTTGTGCACCAAAGGTGCCTTCATTATTATGTCAATGAAGATAAGCAAGAGTAATACAGTATCCACACAATGGACTAACCTAGAGTCATCAATGCAAGCAAAAGATGGTAAAAATTAATTCTGGGCAGAACACTGACAATTTGCCATACAATGATACATAAATAGGATAAATGGAGGGGAAAATAGATAAGGCCTTTAATATGAATGCCTGTACCTCAAATTAATGCACATGTCTATGCCTTTTCTGGTTAAAGGCTAACACTACATCACCTTTTAAAGGACTTAGTGTAACTATACATGATCTCTAGCTCCACAGAACACCAAGGAGTATCAACTGCCACTGCCAGTCACATAGCTCTTGTATCCATGACTGTGGTCAAGATCTTGACTGTCTTTGACTGTTGACTATCACTAAAATTTAATCTTGACCATTGACTGAATGGTGAAATCTCATGCCTGACTCATTGCTATGACATCATTGGTGACAACCATTACCAACTTTGACTAGTCTGAAATTCATTTTGACCATTGACTGCCACCCTTTGAACAGATAATGACTTCAGATATTGTTTATTAGTATAATCTTTTAAGGATATGCATAAAGAGCACACAGATCTAGACTCATCATATCCCTATACCGTATAGCGGGAATTTTTCGTGGGGGAAAATTTTTGCATTTTCGCCTTGAACAAAAATTCGCGGGGAAATATTTCGTGGATTGCATCTCGACATTACGTGACGACCACATACCTTACAAATTTCGTGAGGGAAAAATTTCGCGGAAAGCTCCCAAACCGCTATTGCTACAATTAAAGTGCAATAATTATGTATCATGCACTATTAGTTGTAACCCCAAATTAAAAGTGTGTTTGCATAATTACAGTCGTTTCGCCATCGTTAAATTCGCGCAATTTTATTTGCAGCATTACGTCATTTTGGTAGGGAAATCAAGCTAAAATGGCAACTGTCAAGTAGTGTCACAAAAGCATCCCTTACGCTATTTCTAGAGCAGAGAAAGCCAAGGAAACTACATTGAATGTTACAGGTAGTGTTTTTCAACACGTAGAGTAAAAAAAAGGCCGTACTATAGACTATAGTATATATTTTTGCATGCCTATTGAACTTCTTGTGGGACACCCTAGCATAAGAGTAGTAGTATTAGTCGAGCGCTTGCATCCATGAAAACCTTGAGAACAAGATAGAACTCGAGTATATTGTCAAGCAGCTACCCATGCATCTGCTTATGAAAACTGAGAGCCTAATCTTTGTCTGAAAAATTTTCTCTACCAAGTCTTTGTATCTATGTATGGATTAATCCCGGATTATTGTAAGAAAAATGCTCATTTATTGATTCATGTAACCAAATCTGTGAGATTTTCTTCGCTGAAAACAGTTTCACCAAGATTGACATGCATTTCTTTATAATTATGCAGCACTATTATTTTCATTCTGCAACTCTGTATAATTGGTATTCTGTAGGTCAATTGTATATTGCACCATGATTGCACTGCTGTTTATGAATAACTTAATTCAACAAATTTTGTAACGACCCTTACCTATTTCAGTACATTGTGATATGGAAATTTTGAACGGTTTATTGTATGGCTCCTTTCCATGGGAACAAGCCAAGACTGCAAAAAAAGATTCTACAGTACATCTATTCTTAGTACAAGAGAAACTGTGTCAACAGCTTGGTCAGAAAATTTTTCTCCACAGGTTTCAGGTTGTTGTTGAGGCTTCCTAAATCACTAGAATTCAAGTCTAGTTTATCATAAACCTAGAAGATGAGTAACTGAAGGACGCTAGTTTTAATACAAACCATGTTTATATCCGCAGATGAATCTTGGAGGCAAAAATTTGGGCTTGAATATGTTAGCTAGCTGAGTTGGTGCCATTTTTTTACTTCCCATGCAAATAAATTTGTATGGGGATCATAGGACTTCCGGTACGCTGGCGAAACGACTGATTAAATATAACTACAGCTTACTAAATCTTACCCCAACATTTTAAGTTGAGGACAGTATTTGAGTCCTTCAGAGAGACACCTGGCTCCTTCATCACCAATGGATGTGCCATAGAGACTGTATAATGAATTGTGGATATCAAAACACAACTTACAACACTACTTCTGTTTTCAAATATTTTCAAGTGAAATCATTGCTTCTAGAGTTGGAAGTGACCAACTATAGAGCCAGTAGTGTAGAGGGTTATGGTAGTTGTGGGTCTGTGCATTTAAGAAAAGGGGCACAGACTCATCATATCTCGGAGTCTACTAGTTATGGCTAAATCACATCGTAACATTATGCAGTGGGATGTTTAAGGGGGTACTCTGGATGCTCAAATACCCCCCTGGCTCAGCAGATAAATGATATATTTGCTTTGAAGTACTATAGCACTCAAGAGTAGCGCAATTCAATGAATCAATCTTTGAAAGGAGTAAAATCTGAGCTTATAAGGACTTCAAAACTACTTTCAAGGTGAAATAGAAAGAGTAGGCAAAAAATACAACACTGTGGTATAGATAATTGAAGCAATTTTTTTTCAAAGTGGACATGGCTACCCAAAAATATTGTCATTGCATGCTTCTAAAGTTGGAAGTGATCAAGTATACAGAGCCAGTTTATAGTGTACGAGGGTTATGGTAGTAACTGTTGTGGGTCTGTGCACATATACTACTAGTCATGGTTGAACACATTGTAACTACATAAAAGTGTGATAACTACCATAGCTAATGGAAATGGGCTAGCTGGGACTGTTTGATCCTAGAAATAAAATCATAAAAAGTTTTTTGAAGGTTATGATAATATTACTGAACTGTGACAGTTGTGGGTCTATGCACTTTAAGGCACAGACTCATCAAAATTTAAATCGATAGTCATGGTTGGAAGACATTTAGCATAATGGTCTTATGTATCTACATGTGCATTGAAGGGCTACAATACACTGTATAGTGGGAAAGTTTGGAAGAGTATAACACTTGCGAATGAGCTATGCAATATACCTAATAGTATGTGCAGTACGTGTATGTGGAGAATTAGCAGATAAAACTTTGCGATGTGTAAAATTAATGAAGGTTGCATTTACTTGTAAAACTTTCCCACTACACAATGATCACAGTACAAGAGAGTGTTATTTGGAGAGCCACATAGTTTTATGAAGCTGGACCATGGTCCAAGAAAAAATATTGAACACTAAGGCTCATGCTGAACACAAACAATGTTTATTACTTACTCTAATTTCTGTAGTTGAGGACAGTATTTGAGTCCTTCTGAGAGACACCTGGCTTCATCAGCACCAATGGAGTTGTAGGAGAGACTATTGTTATTGATGAAATTTAGGCATAATAAAAGGATATATACATATAAAAAAAAACACAACAAAAACAAAAACTTGCAAACTACTGACCACGTGTAGCTGCCTGCTAGCAAAATAATGATCAGGTAATGGTGAAAATTAAGTCTGTACGTGACGTTATATAATAATTATTGTGTACTTTGAACTGTGTAACATATATACATGTAACATGACATCTGAGGCAGTACTTCATGATTATATGCCTCGCGCTAATGCGCTTGGCAATAAGCATCAGTAACCACAATCAAAGATGTATTGAGCTGTAGTCAGCCTAGTTAGATACTGATAAATTCTGCTTAGATAAACCATCAGTACTACATATGTATACAGTTGAGACTTCAGTATGCAACAGTGAAGGTGACTGTCAGAGGTATAAGCTGCAGAAGTGCCAGCCTAGCATATAGTGATTTATATGCATACATGTTTAGTTGTGCATGCCAGTTAAGTGCGCTGAGGCTTATGCACTTTAGGTGCCTTCATCATAGTGGGAAAAATTTATTCTAGCCTGTTGTTTGAAGGGAAAGGCCACAAGCAGGCTATTCTACCCAGTTGCCTGGATATGAGGCTGTGTCAGTGAAGAAATGAGCAGCTGTATATATAGCTAGGGTAAGCTGATGGAATGAAAACTTTTTTTAGTGCTAGAGCATCTTATAGCCATTTCCGGTTTGGTCAACATCGTGTGTGCTTGCATTACACTTCCTCAATGTAATGTACACATATAATTCACTTTGTTTGTAGGCTTCTCCCTCTTCATGTATATTATTATTTTACGAACTATTCGCAACATATATAGAAGCCCGGAAAGCAAATTTTACACTAATGTTTCCAACTGACTTTACTTACACTAATTCCTTAAGTTGAGGACAGTATTTGAGTCCTTCAGAGAGACACTTGGCTCCATCACCACCAATAGAATTGCCGCTGAGGCTATAGTATGATTGCATGAATATTAGTCAATGAAACATGATTTCTACAGTAATGTTTTTTTTCTATTCAAAAAATATACTGCAATATAATAGTATAGTACAATTCATTTTCGTAAACATGAATGCAGTTCATTCTTACTTTATTTCCTCAATGGCAAGTGCTGAATGCTCCTCTAATGTGTGTTGGAATTGGTTGAATAAAGCTTGTACTGCATCATCACCACAATGACAGGAGTTCAAGTCAAGTTTATTAGTTGGATGTTTGCTTTTACATATCACATACCCCACAGCAGACATGTCAGACGGTGTTAGACTACACTGACTCAAGTTAATGGGTGAATTCAGTTTCTCTATAAGACTTGAACATGTATCACCACACTGTGACTCTAAGGCACAGGGCAAGAGAAGAAGGATTTGTCTCTTATTGACGAAAGTCAAACCAGTTCTCTTCTGGCATTCATAAACTCCTAAGTAAACAGTGTTCACAATTCTCTCAGGATCACTGCTAAGCCCACTCACAAAGATGATCACTTCTCTGAAGTGGCTCTCATTACAACAGCATGAGATCAGTGTTGTCTGCTCATGTTCAGGAAGGCTGCAAATGTAGTACGCGGCACAGAATTCTTGAATTGTCAGATGATAAAAGTTATAATTCTCTGAGTATAACACTAAGTCTAGTTCAGGCTCACAAACAAGGAGGCCAATTTCTTTAATCTCTTTAGGGACATCCTCAAAAATGATTTGGTGATTAACAATGCCATCATAAGCCATACGACAAAGCTTTAAAAACTTCTCTTGGAGAGCTTGTGGTAACTTTTGCAAACTGTTCACTTTGAGAGTTGGGTCTTCTCGTGACATGGTCATCANCAGGATGTTGGTCTCGTACAACTTGGTTCGAGTGTTTGGTAGACCAGAACCATCTTTGAACATTTTCTTACACACCTCAACAGTGAGAGCGCACTGAAGAGGATTATACATCATGGCCTCAATCTTTGGATGGCTGGAGAGATATTCATTGAACGGAGGCAATTGTTCAGAGTTAACATTGTCTTCAATGTAGGTCTTGATCTTGTCTTTGGTGAACCCAAGTACTTCAATGTGCTGGAGGTTTTTATCTCGTTGGTAACACCTATCATACAGCAACTCACAGGCTGAAGGACGACTTGTAACTAGTACACTAGCTTTAGGAAGATATTCTCCATCAACAACTTTGGAAATCATTGAATCATTTTGTAAGTCTGCAGGAAGTTCATCGTATCCATCCAGAACTAACAGAACAGACTTTCCTTGGTTGTCTAGTATCTCTCTACAAACATTAGCTTGCAATTCACGGTCAGGGTTGGCAATTGAAAAAAGTTCCTTGACTTCTTTTGCTTCTCTGATCTCTTTTCTCCGTAGAGGGATGAAAACAACTAGTGAGTATTCCTGAAATAGTTGACCTAACTCCCACTCACGACACAGGTTCCAGGCCAACGTGGTCTTGCCGACTCCTGGACCTCCTTGGAGCAGCATACAGGTAGCTAAGGAACCATTCTCTAGCTTACCAATACACATCATTTCCAAAGGACCTTTCTTCTTTAGTATCATGTCGATATTTCCCTCTTGGACTGTGCTACGAGTGAAATCATCCATTTCTTTCTTGGACACATTTTCTCGAGATATGAATGCTAGACTGACAAAGTTAGCAGTTCGAAGTTGACGACCTTTGAGGTAGTCGGGCATTTTACGTTTGGAATAAAGTTCCTTCAAGCGTTTGGCATACCTTTGTAGATTAGATGAGAGACTCAATTTGGGCACACCTACACACAACAGACAATGAACAATTGGTGTACACAGTCAGTGAATCAAACCAGCCATGAATGAAGGGTTGGGCTTTAATTAGAACTATACTAGCTGAGGGACTACTCTGCAGCCTGGGCTTAAGAATCCCAACATACTTAGTCCTATATTTATGTGGTAATGCTGACCATACCTTGTTGTGCTAGTTGTTGTTGGACACTGTCTCTGAGTTGAGATGCAGTCTCTCCTAGTCCAGCCTTCTTCAGAGCAGTCTCTAACCGACTCATCCTACCTTCTCTCTCTTTGAGGTACTTCTCAAGAATGGCGTTCATCCAGCTCACTGGAGCTGTCGAATAGAGTGATGGAGCTGCTTGGATGTTGTCAAGGTGTCCAGGTAGGAGGCCCAAGTGTAGGCCTATCTCTCTCCATTTCACGGCATGGAGTTCTAGAATGCGACACAACACACCATATGATGCTCTGCTAGTGTTAGAGGGAGGTCTTCAGGTTGGTAGTCAGGTCTGGCTGGGATGGATGAAGCTGGGTCTTGCTCTATGTCTATTGAAAGAGATGCCATTTTCTTTGAGTTACATCAGTCAACAGGAAACACTTCAGTGTGTAACACGCCCATCCTGATTCTGGTGGTAAAGTATTGCGGAAGCAAAATACATGATCTGAGGTCGTTGCCAAGCAAATTCTAATAACTACATAATACAAATTCAGTGAGATTTCAATCATTATTTGGTAAATTTAATCACTAATTTTTGTTCTTGTGGTCCTCGTTTTGAATTTATCTCATCTCTCATCATTTCCAGTGCAGCTCTTCCTTTACTTGATAGTGGGTTCAGCCAAACACTGTGAACAAGAGTGAAACAATAACAATGTGTGGTTTTAGAGATACCATATTGTGGGAAATTTCCATGGGGTGCAAATTTTCGTTATTTTCGTGACTAATCCCTGAGTTACAAAATTTTTTTCCCTCCCACAAAATTTTTTCTGAGGTCAAATCTTTCGCTGCAGGCAGTAGCTGTGTGGAGGCCTTTTTTAGAGTCACATGGTGACATGGCTCTACTGACAATACTCATATCATGTGATATTTGACAAACTGGCTGATGCCATCAATACAAAATGTGTGGTTGCTAGCATTTATAAAACAAGGCACGGTATATACCTCGCATACGCTGTGCTTAAATTATTTTTTTTGACCACTCATTATTTCATGACATAATATGACAATGGGATGAGTTAATACACATCGATGGAAGATAGACACAGACTCAACATATCTCTGCTAGTCATGCATGGCTAGAACACAATGTAGCATTGCATGGTCTTATGCCAGCAACTACAATTGAAGGGTTAACATTTAATGCCATAAACTATTATACTTAGCTAGCTACAAAATTATGGAAAAATGAAACACAAATTAGCTAGCCTCATTCCCAAACCTTCTCCCTCTTCATGTTGTATGTTATTGTTGAAGAAACACACAAAGGAGAAGCCCGGGAACGAAACTGACTTCACTTACTCTAATTCCTGGAGTTGAGGACAATATTTGAGTCCTTCGGAGAGACACTTGGCTCCATCAGCACCAATGGAGTTACCACTAAGACTGCAATCATGAATAAGTTAATATTGTTAAACACAGTTGACAGGCAGAGGAGGATGGACACATTAGCATAACCTTTCAAATCTTATGACATAATGACATTCACATTAATTTTTGTATACAAACTAGAATAAGAAGACTTTGCCTCTTTGGGCCATCACAAATGCCAACATTTAGTCGATCGTTTTGAGTGGTTGTTTTTCTCACATAATTATTATTATGCAAAGGTCAACCATGTCAACTCACCTCTGGTTGATACAAGTAAATACATACACATAATTATACATACACTGTATACGGGAAAGTTTGGGAGAGTGTAACACTTGTTGATGAGCTGTGCAATGATACGTAATACACATATGTATGTATGTGTGTTACGGAAAATTTAGCAGATAAAAACTTGTGATCTACGAAATTCATGACATGCAGATGTATACTTGTGAAACATTACCCACAAAAAAATTTCCCAATCCTGTTCCAAATGAAGAGAGCAAACTTTTTGAATTTGGGTTATTTGCTACTTAACCTATCAATGCTTAGTAGGGTTGGGTCCTACATAATATAATAAGATAATTTAATTACTGGAGAATCTAGTAAAAGATGGGCGGGGCTATCATGTGACACCTCTGCAGCTGTATGGGTTCTTTTATTGAGGTGATTTTTAAAAAGTTTTTAGCATTTTTCTTTTACAAACTTGTGGGTTAAGCTCTGATTTTTCATTCCATGATAATACCCCCTGAACTGCATATTCACAGCAAGTATGGGTTCTTAACTCAAAAGGCATTCTTCTAGATAACCAAAAAATCAAGTTTTAGAGAGGTAAAAGTTTTTAGCATTTTATTTCTGCTATCTTGTGAGTTAAGCTCTGATTATTTCAAATAAGATAGTAGACATGTTGGTTTATTGATGATGTAAAAGTTGAGCATTTTGCACACTCTGTTTAGTGTTTAAGTTGAAGAACAACCATTTTGATGATGTAAAATGATGTCATAAGTGTAGTAGGCAGTTATTTGATGTCATTAACCACAACATGTTTACTATAATAATGTGCAGCTGCTATTACATAATAACTTGTAGTAAATTGTCATTTATTCATTGTGATGTCATCAAAAGGGTGCTAGGAATGTACTATATACTGCTATACTAAACTTTGCCAAAACTGCTGGCTACAGACAGCTAAAGTACTTTGACAGTAGAAGAATGCTTAAATAGTGAAATTTTGTGCGAAATTCAGTTCCATTTTAGATTGGGTAAAAATTTGAGCAAGATTAAAAAGTTTGCTCTCTTCATTTGGAACACTGTACGATATGATTAGCTTAGTGTAGCCCATGTTAACATTTCCATCTTTCTACTGTAGAATTGGGTTACATTTAGCGATGCATACACTTAATAGCAGAAAAGTATGCATGGGCTAAATATGCATAATAACAAGGGTTAACACAAGACCATGCCTGCAACATTATTAACCTAGTTCAAGCGCTCAAGCGCATGTTAGCACTTGAGAAATCCCTTTTTCTGAGGGCCAAACTGTCAAGGTAAGCATATTATTTTTATGGCTGTCATGCTTAGATAACTATATGTGGACAGGAAGAACTTCCAGTTTTTATGCGGCACCTCTTATCAAAGGTGAATGAAAGAAGATTGTATGTGCCTATTAAGGAATGTGCACTAATAGCAAAGTGGGTATAATAACCAGATTCTATATATAATTATACAGTATCAGATCTTTCACTATAAAAAGTTGGGGGTTATAGACTCCAATACTCACAAGAAGGTCTACAATTTGCTTATACTTACTGTAAATTCAGTAGTTTAGGACAATATTTAAGTCCTTCAGAGAGACACTTGACTCCATCATTACCAATGGCGTTGTAAGAGAGACTATATTTAAATTTAAGTTAGTCATGACAGTAAAACATTCCTAAGATTATACTAAAGTCTATTCGCATTCACTTGAGTCCAGGAAGTAGTGTGGTTTTGCCATTCAAAAGTTACGCGTATGCCCATACATAAAGTGCAGACATTCCATCAACCACAAATGTGGTAAGCAGTATACTTAAGCAAGGGATATAGCACCTTTTAAAGAGCACCAAAGAGTCTATGTGAAATTTGCAATCGAATGGTATCTAAAATAGTGCATATATACGGCCAAGTTATGAAGAAATTTTGAAGGCTCAAGTGAACGTGAATAGACTTTATTAATAGTATTCCATTCACAGAATAAGAGTAACTGCATACTGTACTAATGCATATACCGTAAAGCCGGTTATTTTGGCGACAATTAAAATTGGCTGAAAGGGAGCTCTCTCGATATTGGCAAACATTAATTTTGGCGAATGAAACATTGAAAGTGCATTACGTCATACAGTGAAATTAGATGATATTCACACTCGTGGGAAACAGCTAGTAGAGGATGTAAAAATTGTGGATATGACACGCCATGACATCGGACACGCCCATTGGTGGGTGGAAGTGGTTGAGCTATGTGCAGCTGTTCTTAACCACTTCCGCCCATCAATGGGTGTGTCTAATGTCATAGCACATCACATCCGCTTATTTTCATTGCAATTCCCTGCGCGTGAAAACCATCTATACATTATATATTGTATACACCTCCTTTTCGTTTTTCTTTTACTAACTTAAAAGTAGATTTGACAAAGATTTTCAGATCATGAAGCTAAGCAACAATCAAATTAACTGTGCTGAAAGCCTTCTTGCATTAATAGTGAAGTTTCTGGCAGTGTAAAAAAAAAATGGGAGGGGCTTTTTAATGCACTAGGATATCGCCAGCACAAATAAAGCCTTTTTTTTAGCCAGGCAACCAAGCTTTCAAAAGCGACATTATTGCTTTATAGCCTAAGAATCTCTATGCCTATGTAGCAAGTAAGCTTATTTCATAAAGGACTGTGGAGAAACGTTAATTGTTCTAAACCCTTCTATTGGGATTGCGCCAGTGCATATTCAAATATTCATATTCGGGACATAAATTTTGGCGGGTTTAACATTGGAGATTTGGAGAAATTTGCCAATTTTGCCAAAATAAAATCCTCGCAAAAGTTTCCGGCTATACGCTATGCATGTAATTCAATCTTACATTATTTCCTCAATGGCAAGTGATGAATGCTCGTCTAGTGTGAGATAGAATTGGTTAAATAAAGCTTGCACTCCATCATCACCACAAAAACAGTAGCTCAAGTTGAGAACATTAGTTGGATGTTTGCTCTTACATATCACATACCCCACAGCAGACATGTCAGAGGGGGTTAGACTACATCGACTTAAGTTAATGGTTGAATTCAGTTTCTTCATGAGACTTGAACAAGTATCTCTACACTGTGACTCAAAGGTACAGGGCAAGAGAAGAAGGATTTGTCTCTTATTGACAAAAGTCAAACCAGTTCTCTTCTGGGATTCATAAGCTCCTAAGTAAACAGAGTTGATAATTCTCTCTGGATCATTGCTCAGTCTACTCACAAAGATGATCACTTCTCTGAAGTGGCTCTCATTACAACAGCGTGCGATCAGTGTTGTCTGCTCATGTTCAGGAAGGCTGCAAATGTAGTACGCGGCACAGAATTCTTGAATTGTCAGATGATAAAAGTTATAATTCTCTGAGTATAACACTGAGTCTAGTTCAGGCTCACAAACCAGGAGGCCAATTTCTTTAATCTCTTCAGGGACATCCTCAAAAATGATTTGGTAATTAACAATCCCATCATAAGCCAGACAACAAAGCATTAAAAATTTCTCTTGGAGAACTTGTGGTAACTTTCGCAAACTGTTCACTTTAAGAGTTGGGTCTTCTCGTGACATGGTCATCAGGATGTTGGTCTCGTACAACTTGGTTCGAGTGTTTGGTAGACCAGAACCATCTTTGAACATTTTCTTACACACCTCAACAATAGTACAAAAAGCCTTCAACAGACTTGATGGGCAATTGTTCGCTTTTTTTTTTTAATATCCTTTTTTGTTGTTGTTGTTCATCTGTAATTATCTTTCAAGCCGCCTGGTAGTTGTTCCTTGTGTGGCCCACAGCCTATCTAAGCTTAAGCAAGCACTGATAGGATAATATCTAGCTATGATGCAAGCTGGGTTACTGAATATAGTAATACTGTTTAGGCATAGTCTATTAGATTATGGTTGAAGTAGCCCAGCTAGACTTTGCATGCTAAATAGCCACAGTATCTGACAACAGCTGAGCGTTCTGTCATGGCCAGTGCATATTAGCCACTTTACTATGAGTCATTATAATATAGTTAGCATAGCTCAACTAGTTAGCTATAGTTCAGTAGCCTATAATATTATATCTTGCAGTATGTCTTGTGCTACTTCATCACAGAGTTATGCAGCCAACCTGTGGGCCTAGCTTGGGGACTAGGCTATAACTTAATTGGGCGGCCTATATAAAATATAGGTGCATTACGTTTCTTGATCATATATACCCATACTATACAGGTCATGTAGATATGACTTGTGATAATTTAACTCTTTTACAAGTGCACTATAGTTGAGTGTGCTGAGGCTTGTGCACCAGCAGTGCTTTCATTTTTCATAGTTACTGTAGTCACAGCTACCTAAAAAGGCCTTTATGAAAGAGGCCAAGCATGTAGTACAATACAATAATACAATTTAAATTCTTTTGAGTTAAACGAAAAGGACTATTGAAGTCTAGCTTCTAATCCTTAGCAACAGATATTTGTCTCTACAAGTAACCCAGAAAATGCAGCCCTGCCTAACGTTCTATAACTAACCACTCCTTGCTAACAGTTTAGAACATATATACTAAGGTTTCTTCAATTAAATCATCTTGTGAGGCTGCTCAAGAACCATGCCAGACCAGAATCAAGGCTTCCTTTAGAAAATTCTTAAACTTGTAAGGTTTACCACGAGACAGCCCTTGATACTGAGTTGAGATCATATTCTGTCAATTTGTGTTTCTGGTTTGCACCGTGTACAGTCAAGTAGAAAATTTTATGCATTGGGAAATGAACTGTTTGAGTTTTTGTGCATGCCATCTACACCAGATACCATTTTGGGCTTTGTTGTATGGTGGTTTAGATTGATCGTTTTCCTAGTAATTAACTATAGCTAGATTGTTTTGTTTTGTTTCTTTTTTCTGATTCAATGCAGATGGAAGAATGCATATAATAACATGTGTGCTCCTTATAGTAGTACTTGCATGCATATTCTATCCATATAGTTCACTTGTACAGCCGTTAAAATTAGATGTGTTTAAATTTAGTGACATATTATGTTATTTATAGTCTGCTACTATCATTTGTGGGGAAGTTACTTCTAGATCTCTAGCAAGGAACATTCAGTGTTTGTTAAAAACTACTAGTGCATGGTACTTTTGCTCTCTATAACTTCCAAAAAGTGTAGCAGTGTAATGCATACAATGAACCTACATCATTTGGAACCTACAGTAAAAAGAACTGACAATACAGCTACATCAATTGAGGAACCTGGAGAGAAAGAATACATACATGGATTGTACTGTTAAGTCTGAACATGCATGCATTTTTCTATAGGTTGTATTGCCAGTAGAAGCTATATAAGTGTGATTGTACCACCATTAGTCTTCTAGACTATTCTATATACTGCTTCAAAACAGTTGAAACAGCTTGCATGCCTTATAGTTTACTTAGATTGTGTTGACAATAATAATAGTATAGTGTGATGTCATATGTATTTTTTTGTGTGTGTATGTGTGTGTGTGTGTGTGTGTGTGTGTGTGTACGTGTGTGTAGGCTTGAGGCTAATGTGCTCAAAAATTTGAGCATTATTCCATTTAGCAATGCCTTGAANACAGAGTTATGCATGATGTGCACTAAAGAGACATTCTCAATAAGATCCAGAAAATTCTGAGCTTGGATTAAATGAATTAATGCATGCTTAGAATCTGAAGATCCTGTTTAGGATCTAAACAAATGGTTGTAGTATACGTACTAATTAAGAATTTGTGCATATTACAAAAAACCAGATCCATGCATTGTCAATTATTAAGTAATAATCTATTCCTATTATAATGTGGTTGGTTCATTTTTAAATTATACCATAATTGTATAGTATCAAGAGCAATGATTATAATCTCAGAAGAAAATATGCCTAGATTTAAACTAAAGTTCTCAAACATGCGAACTAAAAGCAGCAAAATCAATTGTTAATGAAAACTATTTCATGTTAGCCTAACTCAAAAATCTTTTTTTTTCAGTTATTAATTGTACTCTTGATCTTCTTGCTGTTGGAAGTTACAGATTTTCTGTTCCATACAAATCTTTGCTTCCCTTTTTTTCTCCCAAATTACACCAGAAATCCACAGAGTAAGCTACAAACTCGTCCAGAGATAGAACTCCATTTTTGTTGGTATCGATGCTGTCAAAAGATTTTTTGGCCTGATTGTCATCAACGTAAGTATTGCGAACCTTCAAGTAGTTGGACCATTCACTTCTCTGTATCACTCCATCTTTGCCAGTGTCAATGGCTCTGAAGTAAGCTGAATGGATCCTTTGATTTATTTCTGGCAATTCCTTTTGAGACAAAGCTGAACGAACTGCTTCGAATTCCTGAACGGAATAGGTTTTCCCACCATCTTTTGCATACTTTTGCTGGCCAAACAGATCAGCAAGTTCCATGAACAATTTGTGCAAGTTGTCAGCCTCGACTGGATTTAATTTTTTGATCTGATCTCGAGTAGAATCGGCATATTTCTCCCAGTCTTCCCTGGAGAATCGGCCATCAAGAGGCACACCATGCATCTTGAAGACTGTTTTCATTGCAATGTTTGCTTGAGACATGATTTCAGAGCTTGATTTCAGTTGGCTGTAGGAGCAGTAGTGGCTTCAAGTTCTCAGTGAAAACTACAGAAGTTGTGGGTATTTGTGTAAGTTGTAGTACCGTAAATGTTCTAATTATGGGTCCAAATATTTTTTCCAATTTTTCGTTTGGATCATTAATTGGAAGCACAGAGAACACGCTGGGACACTTTGGATCTTAGATTAGAGTGTGTCTTAGTAATAGACCTTACCCATAGCCGCGCGCGCCTCCACTTGGCGGCAGAATTTGAGCCACCTCCCACGTTGGCTCAAATTCTGCCGCCAAGTGGAGGCGCGCGCGGCTATGGGTAAGGTCTATTGGAGTCATGTTTGATCTTACCATACTAACAATGCTTGGAGAGCCAGTTAGACCATTCAACTACACAAATGTAAGCACGAACGAAATTGTTGTTCTAATTATAAGGACCAGATTCTAGACTTCATATTCGCTCTTGGTGCTATAGACCTTTTCCACGCGGGAACAGTAGCGATTTTTTAATGAGATGCATGACGTGTTATGACGAATTGTGACGGTGGACACGCCCCTTGGTGGGCAAATTTGTGCAGTAGTGATACTGCCAAGCTTGAAAAGAGCACTTCAGTGAGGAAGGATGCTCCAGCCAACTTCTCAGGTAATTGTAGACTAACTCATACTTCACTAGAACTCTCGTTGGCTCACTCAAAATGTTTGTATAGATCTGAAACACTAGTAAGTCCAGTTCATGGTGGCTTTTGCATGCTATTTCTTACGTAATGTGGTGCTATTTTCTCGGATTTGTTGCTATTCGAAGTTTGTATGGACCCTTCTCCATGTTTTATCTGGCTTGCTGCTTCTATTTCCAGTAGAAGGCTCTTGAGGTTGCACTAAACTTAGCCTCCAGTGTCAGCCAGTACAAAATTCCATTCGCTTGCCCACCAATGGGCGTGGCCTGTGTCATAACGTATCATAAAGTATCAAAAAAACGTCACTTCCACTTGTTTCGCGCTACTTTCCCGTGCGCGTGGAAAAGGTCTATAAATAGATGCATTAAAATTATGATGTGTGCAAATGGTTCTTAAATTAGAGTGTATCCATAATTAGAACATTTACGGTAAGCACCTTTAAGTACCAGCTGACAAACAATTTTTTCCTATAAGTATAAAACTATTTCCTGATTGCATCACTAGCTGTCAGCCAATAAACCTTTTCCACGCGGCAACAGTAGCGATTTTTAATGAGATGCATGACGTGTTATGACGAATTGTGACGATAGACACGCCCCATGGTCAGCAAATTTGTACAGTAGTGATACTGCCAAGCTTGAAAAGAGCACTTCAGTGAGAAAGGACGCTTCAGCCAGCTTCTCAGGTAATTGTAAACTAACTCATACTTCACTAGAACTCTCGTTGGCTCATTCAAAATGTTTGTATATATCTGAAACACGAGTAAGTCCAGTTCATGATGGCTTTTACATGCTATATCTTACGTAGTGTGGTGCTATTTTCTCGGATTTGTTGCTATTCGAAGTTTGTATGGACCCTTCTCCTTGTTTTATCTGGCTTGCTGCTTCTATTTCCAGCAGAAGGCTCTTTAGCTTGAACTAAAACTTGGCCTCCAGTGTCAGCCAGTACAAAATTCCATTCGCTTGCCCACCAATGGGCGTGGCCTGTGTCATACGTGTCAAAAACGTCACTTCCACTTGTTTCGCGCTACTTTCCCGTGCGCGTGGAAAAGGTCTATTAGGTGAAGAGTACAATGTGGGCTAAAGGGACTTACCAAGCGCTTCCAGCTCATTATAGTGCGCGCGGCGCCTATTGCATGTACCGTATAGCTCCAAATTTTCGTTAACAAGTGATCGTCGCAGGACCCAGCCCCACCAGCCGCCATAAAATAGCTATATGATAGCTTTGCAAGCAGGCATACCAGACATCACACACTGCTCCACCTGATGCCCTAAGATGTGTAAAGATTGGCGGGAGGGCCAGGCCCATGGGGTCAAGTGCTAGGCATACTAGCTTATGCAACAATGCATGCATCCCTTTGTGACAGCTATGCATATCCCAAGCTCTTGCCAGTAATTAGCTTTTCTAGCCAATAAACAATTAGCCATGATAGTTATACTTGAATAACCATATTAAACCAGATGATTTGCTTGGGAGAGCACAAAGGGTATGTATACCCTGAACACCGACCATACGAGCCCAAGCACTTAATTATTATTATGTGATAATAAGAGAGATGTAGTACAACAAGGTTGAACAAATGTAATAAGGAATTGAAATAAAACTTATTAGCCTAGAGAACCCAAAGCAAAAGCACTTTAATCCGAAGATATCAAAAATTAATTAAGTACACTTAACACACCAACAACTAGGAAATTAAAATTAATAATGACCTAATTAACACACTGAAGACAGTACCTTGTTAATTGACTCACTGAGCTTGGTCCCTTAAGGCCTTTGCACTATAGATGCCGTCGCTGACCCTCCAGCTTCTGATGTTGTAGATGCTGCCCCGATCAGGGCTGAAACACTGGCCAGACTGCTCCGCGGTATCCGGATATACTGCTGGTAGGCTGAACTATCCCAGCGACCAAGCATCTTAATGACTGAATCTTCAATCCCACACCTATTAGCCGTGGTTGCCGCCCCGATACGAAATGAGTGGCCGGCATATTTACTGTGGTCAATACCTGCTACCTTTAGAGCATCTCTTACACCAGATATAAACCTGCCTTTGGTTAGAAGCCTGCCGTCTGCAAATTGAAACAGGAAACCAGGTTTGTTTCCGCGGACCACTAAATATGCTAGCACTGCAGCAACTGGGCAGAGACTGCTGCTTGTCCTGCCGATAAAAATGTCCACTCCAGCCCGGAATGGATCTGTTTTTGATTGTTTCAACCTCAGCTGCATAACCTGAGGGTTTGCTACGTCATCAATGCTAACATCGGAAAATGATAAATGAGCCTGGGGATCATAAGCTGAGTCTGTGGGAACTGTGATCTCCCCAGAACGCAGAAATCTGAAGAAGCAGGTGCATACTGCTGCCCACAGCATCATGTAATCTGGGTTCGATGCACCACTCTCCCAGATTGCCCGAATCTGCAGTAGAATGTCGGGAGTAATTGGTAGACGAATACGCCCTTGCTTTGGCTGTTTTGCCTGGTGGGATTTAATGCCCCGGAGCACTCCTTCTAGTTTTGCCATGTCGCAAATGCGAGGATCGCCCAAATTGTGAGTGATCTGTAGGTGACGGAGAGCAGAGAGGTAACACTTGATTGAGACATGTGACACCCCTTCGGATGCCAGAAAGGAGACGTATTGACACAGCTGCTGCTCAGTTACGGGTAGGACAGTGAAATTAAACTTGGCACAAAATTGAGTATATCCGTTCTTGGCTGACGAGTATGTGCGCTGTGTTGAGGGAGCTAGGGAGTTGCGAAAATAGAACTCCACAGCTTCATCCAAGCTTGAGAGGTCCAGTCTGGCTTGCTGATGACCAATAACTCCACTAGTGCTGGTGGAATTTGGGATGGAGAGACTTGCGCCTGGGGATAGTTGGATTGAAAGTAAACTACATTGTCTCTCGAGAGAGAGCATCAGCCAGGACATTATCTATACCACTAATGTGGGAGGCTGAGAATACAAAGTTATGCTTGCCGGCAATGAATGCCAAACACCTCATAAGATGCATCACTTCATTGTCCCTGCTTGAACCTGAGTTCAGTATTGCCACCACAGCACTGTTGTCTGACTGAAAATGAACAGCTTTACCTGACCAGTCTGCTCCCCACACTGCTGCTGCTATCACCACTGGGATCAACTCTTTGATTGTGATGTGGCAGTCTTGCATATCTCTGGGCCATGGGAATTGAAACCAGAATGAATTGTAAAGTGCACCGCACCCCCATGAACCCGACACATCTGAGGTCACTAGGAAGTGAGGATCGTGCTTGCCCTTTCGAAATAGCATGGACACCCCGTTCCATGACTCCACAAACTGGCACCACCAGCAGATGTCCAAGCGGGCTGCTGCATTCAGTAGTATGTAGTGATCCAGATTGCTGACGACCATTGATAAGTTGATCAGCCGCCGGACAAACGATCGCCCTTGCCTTACTGCTTTTGCTGCATGTTGCAGCAGACCTATCAATGACAGCAGATCTCTCTTCTTGCCTGCTTTTCTGCCTTTCCAGTCTTGCAGCATGACCTTCAGGCGGTGCAACTTGTCAGCTGGGAGTCTAATTTCCAGTGCCTCAGTATCTAGCTCCATACCCGTAAAGGACAACTGGGTTGTTGGACCTTCCGTTTTTTCCTCCTCAATTGGAGTGCCTGTTTCCTGACAGGTCCCTGCAATGATTTTGAGGTTCTTCTTACAGTCATCACTCTGTGCTTTGGCCAACGTGATAAAGTCATCCAGGTAATGGAATAGGAATTCCACACCTCTCTACTGGATGATCCACTGCAGTGTGTCAGCTACCGCTGTGAAGATGATAGGGGCTGACCTCAGACCAAATGGCAGAACTTTGTCAATGAGCAGCTCTCCTTCCCATTGGACTGCTAGCAACAACCGATCTGCTGGGTGCACTGGGACGTTGCGGTACGCTTGCTTGATGTCAATTTTTGCCATCAACGCCCCTTTTCCCAGCTTGAGAATGCAGTCCACAATCTCATCTATTGACACATATGACAAGCTGCACATGTCCCTGTCAATGCCATCATTGACACTAGCACCATCTGGGGACGAGAGGTCTACAATGAGACGCCACTTGCCTGGCTTTGATTTTTTGGGTATCACACCAAATGGGCTTACATGAGCGGGCAGCTGGTAGCGAAGATCTTCCGGTACTTTCCACATGCGGTTTAGGCTGCATTCAGTGGCAAGGTACTCATTAATCACTGCTGGGTGATCCCTTGCTGAGATCATATTATTACGACAGCTTATAGGGGTACATTTAGTGTCGTCAAAGCCTATGTGAAAACCTTGCCACAAGCCTGACACCATAAACTCTTTAAACTGACTGTCTGGGTGCTTGCTCAGCTCCTCCTCCCATACTGCCACCTTTAATGGGGTTGTAATCTCACACAGCTTGTTAGGTAAGATTATTGCACTAAGAGTCCTTGATCGACATGACTCCTGCAATGCCAGCAACTGACTTAAGTATGGATAACGATAACCTTGATAACTTGCATCTGAAATTTGATATAACACAACAACTGAATAACAAGTACGCTGGAAGCGCACCATGCAAAGCTACAATATTAGCATGATAAATATGTATACAGCTTGGGTAACATAAGCTTGTGACATCATCGCCGATTGGCTAAGAGTATACTGGCTCCACCGTCAGCGCAGCTAGGCTTCAGGATGCAGCCTCGTCCCCTTTTGAACACTTTGAGACAGGGTGAGGGCCTCTGCATCGACTGCACACATGCTGATACTTGCATGAACTGCCAAAACTGCAATCCCCTTCATACTTGTTGTACTTTTTGCAAATAGTACTGCTCCGCTTGGATGGTGGGTAAGCAGGGGTTAGCCTGGCGCTTTCTTGTCTGCTCCTGGACCACAGGTACCGGCTTCAGAGGACAATTATCCGTAGCATGGTCGATTGAGTGACATGTGTGGCACCATCCTTCCGTACTTTTGGCCATGTTATGGAAGCATGTAGTATGGATACTTGACTCAATCTTTGACCAATCGGTCTTGCCCATCTCTGCTGCATCTTGCCGGTAACTGTGATCGTAGATCACCCACGATGGCCACTTGAACTTTTGGCTCAGCCTGGCAATGGTTGACATATACATCAGCAGCGAGGTGGATCTCTCTGGATATTTGCTTGTAAGGATTGCCATGTAAATGGCGAAGCATTGCAACCATGTTGCCAGATCTGGGATTAGCCTTTTGGCTTGAAAATATTCAGTTGCATGCATCAGGACTACCTGGCCTTCGATCAAGCCAGTGAAGCTCTTGCTCCGACCTTTGGCTGGTGGGAGTTCTGCCAAGTCTATACATTCCCCTGCCAGGATGCTTTCTGCTAGCCACTTCTTAATGGCTGGGACCCCTGGTACCACAACCACAGTCCCAGAGGCGCTGCCTGACCATGACTGTTCTATCTTGCTGCCAGATGCGCCCCCTCCCACTAGCGACATGAGAGGGGAACTCAATGCTGAGGAGACAGTTGTGCTGGTGCTTGAACCTGCTAATAGCACTGCCCCAGACCCACTGGAAGTGGGAGCACTGCAGGATAGCAGCAGGGAACTTGCTGGGGGAAGGAGGCCTAGACGTGTTCCTATAAACAGGAAACACAATATTATATCTGCAACCATTGCAGTTATCGGTATTGCCCACCCAATCTCCCTGCATGTGCCTGCATGCATTCATGCTACATGCATGAGTGTGGGCGTGCAGCCCAAGTTCCTTCTGAGCACCATGGCTTTTTTTTTCTTTTTTTTTTTTTTTGCTACAGCCTGCTTGTCCCAGTAGGCTGGCCACTGGCTGCCTTCCGGCCTCAGTGCCCGGCTATATCTTTGTACGAGCTTGCATGCCTGCACACATGTATATATAGCCAGCACCGGTGGGCTCTATGAGCCTGCACCTGTTTCCTGACTCAGTATATGCCTGCTGTATTGCTGATCTGCCCGCCTTCTGCTTCAGTGGGCTCTATATGAGCCTGCCACTGCTTCCTGCCTCAGCGTATGCCTGCTGTACTGCTGATCTGCGTGCCTTCTGCTTCAGTGGGCTCTATATATGAGCCTGCCACTGCTTCCTGCCGCCGGCTATACTGCTGATCTGCCTGCCTTCTGCTTCAGTGGGCTCTATGAGCCTGCCACTGCTTCTGCTATACTGCTGATCTGCCTGCTTTCTGCTTCAGTGGGCTCTATGAGCCTGCCACTGCTTCCTGCCGCCTGCTATACTGCTGATCTGCCTGCTTTCTGCTTCAGTGGGCTCTATGAGCCTGCCCCTGCTTCATGACACTGTTGATCTGCATGCCTGCCTTCTGCTTCAGTGGCTCTATGAGCCTGCTATTGCTTCATGACTCAGCGTATACCTGCTATACTGTTGCTCTGCCTGCTTCAGTGGGCTCTATGAGCCTGCCCCTGCTTCATTACTCGGCATATGCCTGCTATACTGCTAATCTGCTTGCCTTTTTCTTCAGTAGACTGCATGCTAATCTGGCTGCCTTTTGCTTCAGTGGGCTCTGTATGTACAGGCCTGCCACTGCTTCCTATAGTCTTGCTGCTACTTCTTGCTTTGTGGTAGAAGCCCCTGTGCTCTAGTGCTGCTTGGTTGCCTGCTATATACCCTCTAGCTCAAGCCGCTATGGCTTCTGACGGTTGGCCTACCTCCCCCCAGCCAGCCCCGCAATATCACATTCTATAGATTAGAATGGAGATGGGCTGGTGGAGGCTGCCAGGTCGGCCAAAACCGCCAGACTAGCTATATGGCTACCTACACCGCACAAAACACTAGTAAAGAGCAACTTACTCCATCCCAGATGCAGAACTAGTGCCCGTTGATGACGTCACCGATGAAACTGTGGTGCCACTGTGGACCGTGGCAGACCCCCCACCGTGAGCTGATGACTGGCCAGCACCACGGTCAATAGCTGCCTGGATCCTAGCATCAATGGCCGTCATTATCCCTGCTAGGGAGGATGACACAGCAACTTGGACCGAATTGGCCACCATGGCATTGAGGACGTTGAGGCTGCTGCTTGGGTGGGGTCCACGACCCGTGGCGTAACATTGCTGGCTGACGAGGAGGGTAGACTTCGCGATACCGGCGGGGTTTCCTCCGAGTCTGACTAGTCTCGCGTGCCAGACCCCCAACGAAAAATGGGGGTCTGGTCACCATTGCATACAGGACTTGTAACCAGCGCCAGATACTGGCGCTGCCAATCAGATTCGAGGATTGCATTGACGTCACGTTGGAATTTAATTTCGCCCACGTTTGCTTTCTGACTGTACTGATCAGCTGAGTAAAAAACTATGAGCTATTGAAGTGAAAGCTGTAAAATACAGGCTGCCACTCGACAAAGTTTAAAGCAGAACAAGAAAAGGCTATCCTTTCCTTTGCGGATGGCAAGAACGTATTCGTGTCACTCCCGACCAGGTACGGAAGTCTCTGTGCTAGGGTCTCTTCCCTAAAATGTTTTACAAGCTGAAAAGACGCCTGGAACGTCCGTAGTGATGGCTGATAGCATTTATAAGAGACACTGCTAGCGCTAGCGCTCTCCATTGTGCTTCAGTGCACGCTGTGTGTTGCGTGGGCGTGTGGTTGTCGACTTACGTAATAATTGCATTCCGCCGTTACAAGTCCTGTATGCAATGGTGCCCAGACCCCCATTTTTCGTTGGGGGTCTGGCACGCGAGACTAGAGTCTGACATACTTTATAATAGACAAGAAGCTGCAGTTTAAAGCACAAATTTTTTAGTTGACAGCTGGTTAGTTCAGTGTCCAATTGGCGGCACGAGGAGCAGCTAATTAAATTATGCACTATGCACATGCGCAAACCACACCCATATCCAACCAGGCGTACCCAGCCAACCCATCCTGCTCCTCCCTGTTAACTCCGTTTAACTAACGTTAAACTACATTCAATAGAGCAAGCTTTTCTAATTATGGGGAAAGAAAAATCGAACTAATTCTGACTGAGCATTCTCGACTTATCGTTTCTAGAAATTTGAACATCTTTTAGCAAATATTTTGGTTTTCAAGCCAGGATTGGCTTAGATCTGCATGCTAATATTGACTTTAACTACCCATTGGAAGTGGATCTAGCTGCAAAATATATCTCTGCTTACTTCTCAATGGTCACAGAATGTGTTGAGCAAAAAAAGTGAAAAATTGCAAAATTTTATTTTTCAACCACCCTCCCCCCCTTAATAACTGCTGGTAAATTTAATCACTAATTTTTGTTTTTGTAGTCCTCGTTTTGAGTTCATCTCGTCTCTCATCATTTCCAGTGCAGCTCTTCCTTCATCTGATAGCGGGTTATTCCAAATACTGTGTACAAGAAACAACATCAACGATCATCACTGTATATGGTTTCATAGATAATAGTATGGAGTCACAATACATTAAACAAGGAGGTTGCATATAGCGGGAAATTTTCGTATGGTGGAAATTTTCGTATAATTCGTATGTGGTTCGAATATACGAAAATTAAAACTGCGAAAATTTAACTTCCGCATTTACTTTATATGAGCGCATGCCGCGTATACGAAATTTAAAACTACGAAAATTTCTTCTGGTGCGTTTATACGAAATTTTGCACCGACGAAAATTTCCCGCTATACGGGGGCGTGGACAGACATGAAAATTGTGACGTCAGAAAATGATGTCGGAATTTTTAACTTTAGGAAATTGGTAACTAAGCAAGGAACATACTCGCACGGGTTTCTCTGGGGTTTTGTATTACTCTTGGGAGCTGGAGTGCAATTTATTCCATAATTGCACTCTGAATCATGTGGTCACCTAATGACACCTATACTAATATTTCCCTATTTTCCCCTGCTATAAATCTCTGATGGTTTGTACTGCAAATCGACTTCAAACATACTATTAATTAACAACTTTCCAAAATTATATTATATCATTAGCTGTTTTTTTTTTTGNTTACCAATACACTAGTCTTGACATTGCCAAACTCTATTATTATGTCACTGAATATAAGAGAGAGTTTTATTATACTCTTGATATATAAGTGGTAATTTTTGACAGTAACTACACAAAGGACTAACCTAGAGTCATCAATGCATGCAAAAGACGGCAAAAATTCTGGGAAGAACACTGACAATTGATACATAAATTAAATAGGACAAATGGAGGGGAAAATATAGACACATCCTTTAATATGGTGCCTGTACCTAAAATTAATGTGAATGTCAATACTGTTTCTGGTTGAAGGGCCAAGACCTATAAAGTGTTATTGCATAACAGCTCGAAATTCTTGAGGAGTAATATTTCACAGAAAGGTGATTGAAAAACTTTTTGCACATTTATTTTCAAGGATCAAGCAGCCCTGCCCCATAAATTGCAATGCAATGCCGAATTTTTAATGGATAAAATTTTCACGGATTGCTGATGATCCATGAAAACAGCAAAATTTATTCTCTTCGAAAATTTCTAGCTTTACAGTATACATGATTTCTAGCTTCATGGAACACCAAGGGGTGGCAACTGTCACTATACCAGTCATATACCGTAGATCGGGAAATTTTCGTCGGTAAAATATTTCGCCTTTTAAATTTTCGCGTAGTTTAATTTTTGGGACACAGCGTAACATTATGTTACACATGAACAATTGAATGGCTATACATAACACATAACATATCACACTATTGTAGTTGTAACCCAAAATAAGTGTTACTGCATGATTGAGTGTAACTATACATCTCTATAGCTTACTATAATTTCTCAAGTTGAGGACAGTATTTGAGTCCTTCAGAGAGACACCTGGTTCCATCATCACCAATGGAGTTGTTCCAGAGACTGCATAATGAATGTGGATATCAGAACACAACTTAAAATATTTAGTATAATATGTATAATGTTAGAACATGCTCTACGGTGAAATACACGAAGTAATATTGACTAAACCCTCAGGCTACACCCTTGGGTTTAGTCAATATTACCGAGTGTATTTCGAAGTAGAGCACGCAGTAAGCATGTTCTAACCAACTTGTATCATGGCGCTTCAAATTCTCACTACTTTGAATTTCTTTCTAGTTTTGAGTATAGTATTATAGGCTCAAGCACTTACTTTAGGCGAAGATAAAGACACAGACAATTGTGACAGCTCGAGTGCTAAAAATTTGAACTTAAAATGGGTACCAAAGACTATCTTCGAAGAAAAATAACACCAGGGTTGTCTTCTAGTTGTCTTCTGAAGAATCTCAAGCGCTAGAATCTCTTTCATATATATATATATTTTAAACATGAAGAGTAGATCTACACTCATCATATCTCTACAGACATGGCTGGAATACAGGGTAACATTATATGGCTACAATTGAAGGGTTACCACTATTAGTGCAACCCAAAATTAAAAGTGTTCATGTTTGCATGATTATAAAGTATAACTATACATCTCTAGCTTACCAAATCTTACCTCAATGATTTAAGTTGAGGACAGTATTTGAGTCCTTCAGAGAGACATTTGGCTCCATCAGCACCAATGGAGTTCCAAGAGAGACTGCACAATGTATAGAATGCAACTTAAACAATTAAAACAACACTTGGTTTTCAATTATTTTCAGGTTAAATCATTGCTTCTATAGAGTTGGAAGTGATCAACTACAGAACCTACATGTAGTGCATTGGTAGTTGTGAGTAATGGCTAAATCACATTGTAACATTATGCAGTGGCATGTTTAAGGGGGTACTCTGGATGTTCAAACACTACCCTGGCTCAGCAGATAATGACATCATCGTTTAGAAGTACTGTAGCACTCAATTAAGAGTAGCCCAATTCAATATTGAAAAATGAGTAAAATCTGAGCTGACAATTGAGACTTCAAAATCATTTTCAAGGCTAAAAGAAAGAGGAGTAGGCAAAAAAAAATAGAAAAAACAAAACACCGTGGTATAGTGATCCTTGATAGTGTGAGCTAATTATTATAGATTTCATGTGACCCAAAGTGGGCATGGCTACAGTGACCCAAAATTTTTTAAGCCTGCATTATATTTTAATTTAGTACCCCCATTATAAGTTGAATCCTGGACACGCCATTGTTATGATCTTATGCTACAATTATTGAAGGGTTAACACATCACCCTATAAGTGATACCCCATAAATATGTATAACTATAATATTACACGCTTAATTACCCTAACGTCCGAAGTTGAGGACAGTATTTGAGTCCTTCAGAGAGACACCTGGCTCCATCATCACCAATAGAGTTCCAAGAGATACTGTATAATGAATGTGTATATCAGAACACAACTCAAAATATTCTTGCGTACAATTATTAGGGGAAAAAAAACAATATTGTTTTTTTTTCCAACTATTTTCGAGGTTTAAAAATGTAAAATCGCACACTTCAAAAGTTGGAAGTGATCAAGGATACAGAGCCTGTTTATACAGCAGAGCAGAGTTTATATATAGTGTACGAGGGTTATGGTAGTAACTGTTGTGGGTCTGTGCATCATGACTAGTCATGGTTGGAACACATTGTATAACTACTGAAACAATTGAATGAAGGGCTAACACATGACACTAATATTTTACCCGATAAAAGTGTGATAACTACCATAAATAGCTAATGAAAATGCAATACATGCGTATGGGCTGGGCCTGCTTGATCCTAAAAATAAAATCATGAAAAGTTTGGTGATCATCTTTCCGGCAAAATATTATTCCTAATAGCTATACGAAAGATTAGGACAGTATTTGAGTCTTTCAACCACCATGTTTTTACAATGTATGTTTCTTATTTTCCAGGAGAAATCAATTGCTTCTAGAGTTGGAAGTGATCAACTACAGAGCCTATAGTGCATTGAGGGTTATGTTATCCTGGACTAATCTTATAGTACTCCTACCACATCAAGTTCCCACCCAACCATTCAGAAACAAATTAAGGTGAGTGTTCAAAAATACTTTTCTCTTGATATGCATGACCCAACACTAAATTATAGTTAGACACTGTTTTAGCTAGGTTTCTATGTGTTTTAGTACACAAAGGCTGCTATATAGAATCCCGAGCGCAGCGAAGGTTCTATGAGTAGCCTGAGGGTTCTAAAACACGTAGAAACAGACAAAACAGTGTTCATTTTGACTCTGGAGCTGCCGTTCTACAGACAGACAGACAGACACACAGACAAAATACTACCATGATAATCCTCTGCATATGCTACACAGGCGCCGAGGCCTAGTCCTTTTCGTTTTAGAGCGTAAGGAATTTATTTTCGTACGTGACGTCACAATTAATTGGGTCTGCACTTCCGAAGCAAAATTTTACTTAGGAAATGCAGACCGAATTAAATGTGACGTCACGTAACGCAATCTAAATTCTTTTGAGTTAAACGAAAAGGACTATTAAGACATCTCTAGCTTACTTTAACTCCTTAAGTTCAGGACAGTATTTGAGTCCTTCAGAGAGACACCTGGCTCCATCAGCACCAATGGAGTTTTCCTGGAGACTGTATAATGAATGAATTTACTTGCTTAGGTCACTGATTTACTTGTTCATGTTACCAACTCTGCACTTATTCAGCCAATAATGACCTGCATGACCCAGTTAATTGCCACTTTTTACTGGAGTCCATTATCGGCCCAAGATAAAATTTGTCTATGTATTAAGAAATGACTAAACAACACTTTGACAGAAAAATTAAGAAAATTGTCGGATCCTGACAGGAAGAAAAACAAACTTAATCAAAAAATTACCATAACCTTTGACCTTAATGGATCAAATACATACTTGTAACATATCATTTCAAAGCTTGTTTCAAGTGCTATTAGGAAATCTAGTTATTCCTCATTAGCCTTGTTCCCAGGCTCCTCCCGCTTTTCAAGTAACACTAAAAGAGGGTGTGGCCTGGTACGAGGCTAGTTCCTCATATCTTGCTCCTATAGTCAAAAATAAAGTAATTTTGTAACTCAGAGTCAGTGAAATATTGCAAAAATTTATCAAAAATTTAACCTGTTATAACTCAGAAACCATGCATACAACAATGGAGCCTAAAATTTGTTCTGCTTTACATCTCATGATATACTATGTGCACACCAACTTTGGATAAGATCTGAGGATATGATTTGTGTGGAATGACCCATACGCAATTTCTCAAAATCTAATATGCTTTTATTATGCTAAGGAAAATTGCAAGGCCTAACACTCACAAACTTTCCTCAGCACTCATATAGAGAGCGCTACTGGGAAGCCATGCACATACTATATAGTGGCATTTTTGTACTCTAAAAAATGGTGCATTCCTATACCTAAAACATGACAGGACATACACACGTCACAATTAGATGCCTCACGCTAAAAGGTACAGTGCAATTGTGTAAAAATTTTTATCAATTATTCAGAAAAGAGAAGCTATTTTACACTAAATAATCATAATTATTTATATGGGTGTAAACCTTGAAACTCTCTTTATACTTACACTAATCCCTTAAGTTGAGGACAGTATTTAAGTCCTTCAGCGAGACACTTGGCTCCATCAGCACCAATGGAGTTGCCTGTGAGACTATAAAATAATATTAATAGTGCATGATTGTTCAATACATGTTTGCTGCACCAGTTAGGCTTTAATTCATGCACTACAACAAAATTTAATACAGTAATTAACGGCAAGTTGCATACAAATCATAATCATTCTTACTCTATTCTCTCAATAGCAAGCAAAGAGTGCTCCTCTAGTGTGTGGTGGAATTGGTTGATTAAAGCTTGTACTCCACCATCACCACACTGACAGTTAGAAATAATAAGAGTTCTACTTGGATCTTTGCTCTTGCATACAACAAACCCTACAGCAGACATGTCAGAGGGGGTTACATTGCAGTTACTCAATTTAATGGATGAAATCAGTTTCTTCACGAGACTTGAACAAGTATCACTACACTGTGATTCAAAGGCACAGGGCAAGAGAAGAAGGATTTGTCTCTCATTAATTAAAGTAAAACCAGTTTTCCGGTATACATAAACTCCGAAGTAAACCGTGTTGATAATTCTCTCTGGGTTGTTGCTCATTCCACTCACAAAGATGACCACTTCTCTGAAGTGGCTCTCTCTACAATGGTGTGAGATCAGTGTTGTCTGCTCATGTTCAGGAAGGCTGCAAATGTAGTAAGCGGCACAGAATTCTTGAATCGTCAGATGAAAGAAGTTATAATTCTTTGAGTATAACACTGAGTCTAGTTCAGGCTCACAAACCAGGAGGCCAATTTCTTTTATCTCTTCAGGGACATCCTCAAAAATGATTTGGTGATTAACAATACCATCATAAGCTAGACGACAAAGTTTTCCAAATTTCTCACGAATAACTTGTGGTAACTTTTGCAAACTATTCACTTTGAGAGTTGGGTCTTCTCGTGACATGGTCATCAGGATATTGGTCTCGTACAACTTGGTTCGAGTGTTTGGTAGACTAGAATTATCTTTGAACATTTTCTTACACACCTCAACAGTGAGAGCGCACTGAAGAGGATTATACATCATGGCCTCAACCTTTGGATGGCTGGAGAGATATTCGTTGAAACGAGTTAGCTGTTCAGAGTTAACATTGTCTTCAATGTAGGTCTTGATCTTGTCTTTGGTGAACCCAAGTACTTCGATGTGCTGGAGGTTTTCATCTCGTTGGCAACACCTATCATACAGCATCTCACAGGCTGAAGGACGACTTGTAACTAGTACACTAGCTCTAGGAAGATATTCTCCATCAACAACTTTGGAAATCATTGAATCATTTTGTACTTCTGCAGGAAGTTCATCGTATCCATCCAGAACTAACAGAACAGACTCTCCTTGGTTGTCTAGTATCTCTCTACAAACATTAGCTTGCAATTCACGGTCTGGGTTGGCAATCGAAAAAAGTTCCTTGATTTCTTTTGCTTCTCTGATCTCTTTTCTCCGTAGAGGGATGAAAACGACTAGTGAGTATTCCTGAAATAGTTGGCCTAACTCCCACTCACGACACAGGTTCCAGGCCAACGTGGTCTTGCCGACTCCTGGACCTCCTTGGAGCAGCATACAGGTAGCTAAGGAACCATTCTCCAGCTTACCAATGCACGCCATTTCTAAAGGACCTTTCTTCTTTAGTATCATGTCGATATTTCCCTCTTGGACTGTGCTACGAGTAAACTCATCCATTTCTTCCTTTGACACATTTTCTCGAGAGATTAATGCTAGACTGACAAAGTAAGCAGTTTGTAGTTGACGACCTTTCAGGTAGTCCGGCATTTTACGTTTGGAATAAAGTTCCTTCAAACGTTTGGCATACTTTTGTAGATCAGAAGAGAGACTCAATTGGGGCACACCTACACACAACAGGCAATGAGCAATTTGTGTACACAGTGAATCAAACCAGCCATGAATGTAGGGTTGGGCTTTAATTAGAACTGTGCTACTGAGCTGAGGGACTATACATATACAGCTAGTCTCGCGGGCCAGACGTCCAAGAGGGGGAAAAAGGACGTCTGGTAAAAGTGGCCCAGTTTTCATGTGCAAGTCACGTACGTGAAAAAATATCTTTGCCAGAAGACTTTAGTTTAGCTGCAGCTTTCTTCATAGTGTACATACTCCAGTGTGAGGTAATCATGAGCTTAAGCCATCTTTTATACACAAACAGTGAAAGTTTAGTCTTACAAAACTTACGGATGTGGACTGTTCTTGGACCGGGCGATAATTATAGCGCTATGGTCTCACATTACAAGAACAATCTGGTTTGTTGTTTTCAAATTTGGCGGGAAATTTTACTTCATTAAGTTCGAAATTACAAAAGACTGAAATCTGATTGGAGGTCACAACATTCTGCAATTGAAAAACGAAAACTAGGCCACTTTTACCAGACATTTTTTTTTCCACCCTCTCAAATGGAAAACTGGGCCACTTTTACCAGATGTTTTTTTTCCCCCTCTCAGACGTTTGGCCCGCGACAGCCTGGGCTTATGAATCCCAGCATACTTAGTCCTATATTTATGTGTTAATTCTGAGCATACCTTGTTGTGCTAGTTGTTGTTGGACACTGTCTCTGAGTTGAGATGCAGTCTCTCCTAGTCCAACCTTCTTCAGAGCAGTCTCTAACTCACTCATCCTAGCTCCACCTTCTCTCTCTCTGAGGTACTTCTCAAGCATGGCGTTCATCCAGCTCACTGGAGCTGTCGAATAGAGTGATGGAGCTGCTTGGATGTTGTCAAGGTGTCCAGGTAGGAGGCCCAAGTGTAGGCCTATCTCTCTCCATTTCACGGCATGGAGTTCTAGAGTGCGACACAACACACCATGATGTTCTGCTAGTGTCAGAGGGAGGTCTTCAGGTTGGTAGTCAGGTCTGGCTGGGACGGTTGAAGCTGGTTCTTGCTCGGAAAGAGATGCCATTTTTGGAGAAAATTTTTTAGAGGAAAAGGACCCCGCCCATTTTCAATATTCAGATTAGTATGCGGATTAGTACGCAGATCTAGTATACGGAGATGATACACAAAACACACAAGTGAACCATAAAAATGGCTACTTAGCGTATACAAGAAGAAGAGTGTGTGTTCTTTAATCTGACAGTTCAACTATTCCAACAAACCTTACAACAAGAGAGAGTAGAATGAGCGACCCAGCTGCAAAGAAGAGGAACAAGAAGCGCCGAAAGAAGGCCGCTAAAGCTTCCACAACTGACAGCAAGGACAATGGTGGCGAGTCTAAGGACACACAGCAGAACAAGACGCCCAAAGTAAGGAGGCATAGATCCTTCACTTGTTGGAATGATGGGAGAATGGGTCGCAATATTGATCGGTCTTTGTGATTGACTAGAATGAGTTCTCGGTCAATTCAATTTGTCAACTAAAAGTACCGAGTGTTTAGGCTGAATCTGAAGTGATATTAATATGGTAGTGAGTTTCTAGAAGTGTGTTCAATTCATTACTTTTCTCCTGTGGTATAAATCTTTCATTGGATGTGTATTGAGCCAGAATTGTTTTTGTAGGGAGTTGTGCAATGTGGCGGGCAATAATTAGAATGACCATTTCAATAAACTGTTATTCTGGAACTCTATTTCTACAGCAATCATCTGATAAGGATCATCAGGTGATCACTACAGCAAAGTGCCAGAAATGCAAAGGAACATTTCGTCAGATGGTCCAAAATGGCAACCCTGCCATGCCTTCCCAGGTGAGCATTAAATAGAATTGTGCCTAATATAATATAAGTTTACTTAAAAAAATTAACACACACTCGAAAGTTGCCGGCAAATTGGATGTGTCCTACATGTGTTCAAGCTGNTTATTGGCTAGAAGAGCTAATTACTGGCAAGAGCTTGGGATATGCATAGCTGTCACAAAGGGATGCATGCATTGTTGCATAAGCTAGTATGCCTAGCACTTGACCCCATGGGCCTGGCCCTCCCGCCAATCTATATACATCTTAGGGCATCAGGTGGAGCAGTGTGTGATGTCTGGTATGCCTGCTGGCAAAGCTATCATAATTATAGCTATTTATGGCGGCTGGTGGGGCCGGGTCCTGCGACGATCACTTGTTAAAATTTAATGATGCATTGCACAGAGAGTGAATATTCATTGCTAACCGTATACAGTGAGTTGAACTATCCAACAAAACGTGAAAAAAAAATGTAATTACGTGAAACATTGAATTTCCGTGTACATCGGCCAATCAGATTGAAGTATTGGCGTGACGTCATGGCGACCTCGTGTGAGAAAATGGCCGTTCTAAGCAAGAAGATGAGTAAAACAAGAACAGATAGCTGCTAGAAACAAGAAAGAACACATCCTCCTTGTTCTACAAGATACCTGAAACTATCATAAGCGCTAAATTTGGCCTGTAGTGCTTCTTGAGACATTCTGTGGTGGAAAACATTCCATTTTGGACTGTGTGTACCAGTACAAGTCCACTGTCAAGCCTTTCTCAAAACGTAATGCAGCTCTAAAAGTTCTACAAACAAGAGGCCAATAGTAGAAGAACACTTCAAGAAACTTAGAATGAAGTCTCAAAGCAAGAAAAGTAGGATTTATTAGAGAATACCAACTGAGAGAATGATCTGAACAGCCTGTGGTGAGATATGGTTCGTTTACCATTTCAGAGGAATGGCTGTGTAAGTGCCCCAAAATCTACTAAAACTGTTATCTTTCCAAGTATGTACTTTTCTACTTTGTAGTAGTTATTCTTAGAATGCTGTAAACAACCACTGAAATTCTTTTCTTCTTATTTTCTAATGAGTATTGTGTTGTTATGGGTATGCTGGATATAAACGGCTGTTTCCTCAGACATACCATTTTTATGTCAAGGACGCTATTATTTCTCTTGTGTTTCACTGAATGTAGACATATTATATATTTTTGGAATCCTTTCATTGAGATCTACGATATGACATTCTCTATTTTCTGAAAAAATCTATGTAGTGATTGACAGTCAGGCATTTATGAGTTAAAATCGATCAATTTCTTGAACGTCGTGTTTAATGTTACTGAAAAACTGTGAGAGGAAAAACCCAATGTCATATCACTCTTCTCATAGGGCTGATTTACTGCAATAAGTTTGAAGTTAGCACCCCTCACACAGCCTGGATTACAATCGTCCTTGTAAATGTTCACGGATTATGTATCCCGCCCATTTTGCCTTATTAATGAGGGGTGGGGCCAAAATTTTGGCATGAAAAGATTCCTAATATCATAAAGTATCAGAATATCTGGTTAGTTTTCACTTAGCATAGACACATGATTTTAAATAGATTTTTCAATTTTAGTTGAATTCAACCACCTTCCCCCCCTTAAAATCTCACCAAATATTAGTATTATAATATATAGTTATTGGAATTAGCTGGGCAACGACTTCATGCAGATCATGATTGTATATAATTATATAAAGGCCATCATACACTGTGCAAGATGGTTGCATGCAACACATTGCATGCAGTATGTTGCACAGCGGTGTATATACTGCGAAATTCGCAAAAAAATTTCCCCACGAAATTAAAATTTCCCGCTATACAGTATGTTGCCAAAAACTATTGTTTGCCATTGCCTAGCAACCAAAGTTTTTATAGGCTAATTGCCGGTTAGTGCCTGGGTAGAGGTGACAATGGAGGGTCATGCAACTATAAATTGCATGCAACATGTTGCAAGGCGTTGCACGAAGTAAAAAGCAATGCATTCAACTTCGTGCAATATGTTGCATGAAATAATTATTTGAAGATAATATTACATAATAAAAACCAATATACACAGTGTATCATTGTTGTACCCAAGCTGTATCAATGTTGCATGAAACTGTGGCACATATATAATTCCGAGCGAAGCGAGGCTATGTTTGGGTTCAATTGAGATTTTTCGTGGACGACGTGGTGGTGGCAGACCAAGGTAAACTTCGTGGCGTATCTTGGCTGTACTTCAGCGTTTTCTCACAAAAGTAAGTAAGGCACTTTGCCTCAACA
>CAXIPT010000004.1:2468534-2567550 GCA_964030475.1 Tethya wilhelma | reverse complement strand
GAGGTAGCCAAAAGACTGCAGTTTTACGTGACATTCGCTGTTTTAGAATATTCGGTATATACACTGGCATATGCACGCGTGATTATTGCAAAATTTGTATTGGAGCAATAGGAAAAACGTTGGTGGGTGGGGCTTAAACTACTACGGATGTAGCCAGAACGTTTAATCAATGACGCAATCAGTCTGCGGTAAGACCCACCTTTTCCCATACTTTCTCAAGGACACCCCGGAAGTAGGTGTTTACTTGGTTTCTATGACATTTATTACGTAATATCATATGGCGCTAATTGGATACTGACTGCGAAGTACAGATTAATAAGTCACGGCGATTTAGCAGCTGTCAAAAATTAAAATACGAGTTATCAAAACATCGCGCCACAGCTATCACGTGAGCAGTTAATGAGCAGAAAAATGGCAGAAACAAGAGAGGGGTACACAAATAGTGAGATTTTGCAGGCTACAAACTGCATTGCAAACAACATACATTTACAAATATTAATCTACAGTCCATGATCTCTTCCTTCTGCAATTTTGAGTGGATTTGGCAAGCTCTAAGACCTTGCCCAAAAAATATGAAAATGATGAATATTGAAACTTTGCAGAAAAGCACAACAAAGAACAGGTACCTGTATGAAAAAGAAAGGTAGATAGACTTAGTTTATGACGTTTATTGAGTGAGAATGAGTTGCTAAATGTTGATGACAGGTTATTTGAACAAGTTTACTCTCAAAAGCTAGTGAAAATGATGTAAACAATATCAATAAAACCCCTATTTTCAAGCACATGCATACTGCAACCAATTAATTGAGGCTACTGTGATACCATAGAAAATTGTAAAACTACCTTAGTTAAACATACTTACCAAGTTTGAAGTGATTTGCAAAAGTGCAAATGCTTGCCCAAAAAATGTGAAGATGGCTCCTTCCAGCAAAAGTCCAAGTAGTCACGAGGCCTTTTTGCCACTGTCAGTTGAGCTTCATTGCTAATTTAGCTTTCTGGCAATTCTAGTGCAACTATTTTCATCAGAGCAATACCCAAAAGTCATCGTGAAGGAGTGAAAACTGAGTAAACTTGGCCTAAGACAACATCTTGAATTTTCCCCATACAAAATTCCCTATAGCAAAGTTCATTTCCGGGTGTCCTTGAAAATTGGGGGTCTTACCGCAGACTGAATGCATTCTTTTGCTTTAAACGAATAGGTCTATTCAATGAATCAATCTTTGAAATGAGTAAAATCTGAGCTGATAGGACTTCAAAATTACTTTCAAGGTGAAATAGAAAGAGTAGGCAAAAAAAAACAAACAAAAAAAAAACACTGTGGTATAGATAATGGAGGCAATTTTTTATGTGATCCAAAGTGGACATGGCTACCCAAAACATATTGTCCACTTTTCACCTGCATTATCACCTTGTAAGTTGTATGCCACTATAATTATGGCCTTATGGTACAATTGAAGGGCTAACACATCACCCTATTGTATGGCTCCAAATTTTAATGGCACAATATTTTCATAAATTTCGTGATTTGTCCGTATATCCACCCCCAATTCAGAGATCGTGATTCAAGAAAGTTAATTCAAAACAGCGAACACAGACTTTATGTGAACTTTTTTGTGGCACGAACATTTGGAGCTACATGGTATATACCCCATAAACTGAGTGTGATAACTAAAATACAGATCTAGCTCTATATATAGCTTACTTTAATGTCCAAAGGTGAGGACAGTATTTGAGTCCTTCAGAGAGACACTTGGCTCCATCATCACCAAAGGAGTTCCAAGAGAGACTATATAATGAATAAAGGTTATCTTGGGTACAATAAGAGTAGTTTGTTTTCAATTATTTTTGGTTGAAATCATGCATGGTTCTAAACTTGGAAGTGATCAAGCATACAGAGCCTGTTTATAGTGTATGAGGGTTATGGTTATGGTAGTAACTGCTGTGAGTCTGTGCATACACGTACATAAAACACAGTGTAACTATATACATAAAAGTGTGATAACTACCATAATAGCTAATGGAAATGGGCTAGCTGGGACTGTTTGATCCTAGAAATAAAGTCATAAAAGTCTTTGAAGGTTATCATACGTACGGTAGTACGTATAGTAGGAATGGGCCGACTATCCCATAGACACAATACAAAATGTTAGTCACTATAAAAATCTAGACAAACCAAATTAAACCTTCAAAGTTGCTCAGAAGCTCTTACTGACAGATTACCAACAGCATGCAAGGCCTAAGACTCACAAAAACTTTCCGCAACACTCGTAGAGAGCGCTAGTGGGAAGCCACCATAGTGCCATTTTTGTTTTCTAACATACTTCCTTCCTTCCTTCCTAACTGACTTGAAAAGGACTTCCAGAGAACCAGAATGTGTTGAGCCAACTTTGACAATTTGTGATAAAAACGAGTATCAAGGAATGTAGTACCCATGAAAAGAACTAACTATGTGCTATCAAAGTTGGCTCAACACATTCTGGTTCTCTGGAAATCCTTTTCAAGTAAGTCAGTTTGGAAGGAAGGAAGGCAGTACAGTAGAACCTCGATTATCTGAACACTTTGAGGCACAGGCTAATTTCCGATGTTTGGAAAACTGAATTTGTTTTGATAACTGAAGCGATAAAATTATGCTTGTTTTTGCCACTCTAGTAGCCACGATAGTTTTACTACTTGCTCTATAGCATCTCAGAACACTGGTAAATTGTATTTTTCTTCAATCAAACTTGAATAATGGTGACCGTATGCATGATGGCACAAGCCTCAAGCTCAAAAAGAGAGCAGAGTCCAATTAACCGAAATTTGGTCTTCCAGCTCTGTTCGGATAATTGAGTGTTTGGATAAGCGACACTTGGCTCCATCAGCACCAATGGAGTTGCCAGAGAGACTATAATATAATACAAACATGTGATATGATATTCAATATCAGCAATGTACATCATTCAGGCTATAAAAAACAAACAAAAAACAATAAAAGTTTTCCACACTAAATAACCAACATTCATGCATGCAATTTTTGGTATGTATATTATTGCCGAGTGCCTTAGCGTGAGGCATCTAATCATGACGTATGGCTCAGTTTGCCAGCAAGTGTTTTATATATGTGTTCCGCGCATTTAACGATTTGCTTTAAACGATCCTGCCACGCTTTAGGAATGCAATTAGTTCTAAAATGATGTCACGTCATTTTGGAATGTAATTTTGTTCTGGTAAAGATCGTTAATTAGTAACTAAATGTGCATGTAGAGTGCTCGAGCATCTACATTTTTCTTTGGTTTTAGTGAGCAAGAGTATAGATTTTACTTCTGTTTTTGTGCAAAAGTAACAGCTAGAAGGCAAAGAAGACTCCTACGCTAGAGAGAAACAGCTGATCATAATCATCGGCAATTCACAATCATGGCCTGGCTGCAGCACTCTGACCTTTGTCGGTGACGTGACGCCGTGTTGTTCCCCTGGCCCCATTGTGTGTGTTCCCGGGAACAATTTCCCCTAGGGATAAGTGTTTCCCTAAATTTTGTAGCGGGGCTTACTGTATTTCTACAAGTGAGCCGGCATACAAGTCAAGTTAGTGATCTGAGGTTCACTGCTGGTACATCTAATGGCTGATAGGAGCTATGAGCATGTATTTCTCATTGACTGGCACAGTCAGCTAGCAGCTTGGTTAGCCTGATCATGGATATTCTGTGAGCTATAATATCCATGACCTGATCAAGTGATCATCTCTATGATTACTCAGCAGCATCATCTCATATCAATACTGTATACAATTATGAGTGGTGAATGCAAAGCTAGCGCGAGACACTATTTTGCACAATGTGTACTCCTAGTAATTACATGAATTTTAAGCGGGGGGCACTCGATGCATGCTCAAGTGCCGCACACTTAAGGGCATGCAATTATTTTGTTTGCCACTGATCCCCTATGACCCCTAGCTAATCTATAGCCACTTCCACCCAGCCAGTAACTGGCAATTAGCCTGTATTAGCATTAGCATTACCTCTGCCCATCTCTAGCTTACTTTAACTCCTTAAGTTGAAGACAGTATTTGAGTCCTTCAGAGAGACATCTGGCTCCATCATCACCAATGGAGTTGTCAGAGATACTGTATGATACGAACATGTGATATGATGTTCAATATCTGTTATCAGCAATGGATATCATTCAGACCACAAGAAAAAATAACGATAATAATTTAATTGTCACACTAAATAACCAACATTGATGTACACTGTATGCAATTTCTCAACATTTGATATGTTTTCATTATGAAACACTGTAATGTAGGTTATACATGGATAATTCACTTCGTTTCCAGGCTTCTCTCTTTTCATTTTTTATGAATTATCGTATAGTGAAAAATTATCGGGGGTATAACTCAGGGGTTAGTGACAAAAATAACAAAAATTTGAACCCCACAAAAAATTTCCCCTAAACGGTATTTACATGAGAGAAGCCTAGGAAGCTATTAATTATAAAAGTTTGAAACTGTCTTCATACACTTACACTAATTCCTGAAGTTGAGGACAGTATTTGAGTCCTTCAGAGAGACACTTGGCTCCATCAGTACCAATGTGTATACATATTGCCTTAAACAGTACAACTAGGACTAAACTACNGAGTTCAGACGAGTGCCCTCTGTGTCACAAAGGCCCACAAAATTTAGTACACGTTCTAAACTCTTGCGATGTAGCTCTTAAACTAAGAAGGTTTAACGAGAGGCATGACTCAGTGCTGAAGGTCATCTATGACACTATTGCTGCCAATCTCCCTGCTACATCCTCCATTACAGTTGATCTGTCTGGTGAGTACGCATTTCCTACACATATCATCCCAACTGATTTGAAACCAGACATTGTATGGTGGGATGAAACTCAGAAAACAATTTGTCTTCTTGAGCTAACAGTGTGCTTTGATACCTTATTCAATGAGGCATCAGACAGAAAAGAGAAGAAATATATTGATTTAGTGACAGCTATTAAACAGACTGGGTACACTGTCACCTTTTTATCAATTGAAATGGGCTCAATAGGTATGCCGAACTTCCAGGGTTTTAGGAAACTAACAAATCTACTCTCTCTATCTAAAAAACAATCAGTTGATTTATTGCACACTGCATCAAAACAGGCTATTATTGGATCATTTAAAATTTGGTGCAGTAGAAATAGGTCTATTTATCTTTAGTCCATTTATTTCTACTCCTCTCTTGGTATCATCATTATATATATATTATTTACATTTGTTTTGTGTTATGTATTGCGGCTGAAGCCAAGTGATTGTGCAATGTTTTTGTAGAACATTATGACAATGTGACCTTGGATACCTTCACCCCTCATTGTTCATACATGTTGATTTTTGTAACATGTGTATTAAATCAATGAAGTTTATCAACGAGAGAGAGAGAGAGAGAGAGAGAGAGAGAGAGAGCAAGTCAAAAAAAGCAGCAGAGAAATGCTCAGGCTGACAATGCTCAAACAATCATCTCCCTATCTACATTATCTCTACAGATCTTATCAAGATCTTTATCAACATCTGTCACCTACAACACTGGACAGATTGTTATCTCACCAATGGTTCCAGTAGGTAGAGCAGTGAGGGCAGAGCATCAGTGAGGGTGTTATACTCATCCAGTAACATCTGAATGAACTCTATGGCCAACTGGGGGGAGTTGAAGCCACACGACAGCTGCTCCAACAGACGAACCTTCACCTCCAGCAGATACTCCCTGAGGAGAAGAATGTGTGATAGAGTGATGGTGTGAGAAGTGTGACAGTAGCTTAGAGGGTTGTGAGGGAATTAAGTGTGATAGTATTATTATAAAAGGGATATTATGAGTGTGAGAATGTGAGGGTGGTGATTATGATGGTTTTGATGATGCAAGGAAATTGAGTGTGATAGTGTGAGGGTGTGAAGGGGATATGACGAGTAAACAGATGATTTGGGAGTAAAAACTTTACCTTGCCAGTGTTTCCAGTCGTTGAAAGAACTGGTGAGGGTCTCGACTGCACAGTTTCTTAACAATGGTCCTCATCTTATCAGATCCCAGGGAGGTCTTGTTGCTAGGGTCTGGAGAAATAAGAGAAATCCAGTGAAAATGAGTGCAAATTGATATACCAGTATATCCCAGTAGATTCAAATTAGACTTATTTAATCAAAAACGGGTTCTAATTTGCTAGATTGGTGCTAATTTACATAATGAATACAGTCTTACTTGAGAGTGACATGTTGGCTCTGTAGATTCGTCTCACTATCTGCCGTATCTCCATCCAATAGGACTGAGTGATGTGGGCATCTCGTTCAACCTCAGGACTTACAGCATTCTCTCTGAAAAGTGGACATACACACACACGCGCAGAGAAAGAAAAATACATTGGTTACATAATGGTTTTTGGAAAAACTAAGGTATCAATACTGCCTATGAGTTTAAAACGTTTTACGATTCTTACCTCTTAGCTACGCAGGCAGCACAGTCACAGCCTCCACTGGCCCCTCCCATCACTTCCTTGCTTGTCCCTTGGAAGAGTTGCTTCTGACGTTCCTCGTCAGCTTTCACAGCTTGAACACATGTAGGACACATCCAATTTGCCGGCAGCTTTTGAGTGTGTGTTAATTTTTTGCAAAGGGTCAAGCCTATAATTATAGGCACAATTCTATTTAATGCTCACCTGGGAAGGCGTGGCAGGGTTGCCGTTTTGTACCATCTGACGAAATGTTCCTTTGCATTTCTGGCACTTTGCTGTAGTGATCACCTGATGATCCTTATCAGATGATTGCTGTAGAAATAGAGTTCCAGAAATTAGCAGTGTATGGAAATGTTCGTTCTAATTAATGCCCACCACATTGCACAACTCCCCAGAAAAACAATTCTGGCTCCATACACATCCAATGAAAGATTTATACCACAGGAGGAAAGCAAGTAATTGAGTACACTTCTACATACACACTATCATATTAAAATCACTTCAGATCTAGTTAAAACACTCAGTACATTTAGTCGACCATTGAGAAATGATTCTAGTCAATCATAAAGACCGATCAATACTGCAACCCATTCTCCCATTATCCCAACAAGTGAAGGATCTATGCCTCCTTACTTTGGGCGTCTTGTTCTGCTGTGTGTCCTTAGACTCGCCACCATTGTCCTTGTTGTTGTCAGTTGTGGAAGCTTTAGCGGCCTTCTTTCGGCGCTTCTTGTTCCTCTTCTTTGCAGCTGGGTCGCTCATTCTACTCTCTCTCGTTGTAAGGTTTGTTAGAATAGTTGAACTGTCAGATTAAAGAACACACACTCTTCTTCATGTATACGCTAAGTAGCCACCATTTTTATGGTTCACTTGTGTTTTGTGTATCATCTCCGTATACTAGATCTGGGTACTAATCCGCATACTAATCTGAATATGGAAAATGGGCGGTTTCCTCTAAAAATTTTTTGTCCCAAAATGGCATCTCTTTCCGCGTCTCTTTCCGAGCAAGAACCAGCTTCATCCGTCCCAGCCAGACTTGACTACCAACCTGAAGACCTCCCTCTGACACTAGCAGAGCATCATGGTGTGTTGTGTCGCATTCTAGAACTCCATGCTGTGAAATGGAGAGAGATAGGCCTACACTTGGGCCTCCTACCTGGACACCTTGACAACATCCAAGCAGCTCCACTGCTCCTGCAAACAGCTCCAGTGAGCTGGATGAACGCCATGCTTGAGAACTACCTCAAAGAGAGAGAGGGTGGAGCTAGGATGAGTGAGTTGGAGACTGCTCTGAAGAAGGCTGGACTAGGAGAGACTGCATCTCAACTCAGAGATAGGTTCCAACAACAACTAGCACAAAAATGTATGGTCAGCATTACCACATAAATATAGGACTAAGTATGTTGGGATTCACCCATGCAGGCTGCAAGTTAGTAGTCCCTCAGCTAGTATAGTTCAAATTGAAGCCCCTGACATTCATGGCTGGTTTTATTCACTGTCTAAGTAAATTGCTCATTGTCTGTTGTGTGTAGATATGCCCAAATTGAGTCTCTCTTCTAATCTACAAAAGTATGCCAAACGTTTGAAGGAACTTTATTCCAAACGTAAAATGCCCGACTACCTCAAAGGTCGTCAACTTCGAACTGCTAACTTTGTCAGTCTAGCATTAATCTCTCGAGAAAATGTATCCAAGAAAGAAATGGATGCGTTCACTCGTAGCACAGTCCAAGAGGGAAATATCGACATGATACTAAAGAAGAAAGGTCCTTTAGAAATGACGTGCATTGGTAAGCTAAAGAATGGTTCCTTAGCTACCTGTATGCTGCTCCAAGGAGGTCCAGGAGTCGGCAAGACCACGTTGGCCTGGAACCTGTGTCGTGAGTGGGAGTTAGGCCAACTATTTCAGGAATACTCACTAGTTGTTTTCATTCCTCTACGAAGAAAAGAGATCAGAGAAGCAAAAGAAATCAAAGAACTCTTTTCAGTTGGCAACTCTAATATCAGAACCCGATTAGCGGTTTGTGAAGAACTTGAGGAAAATGAAGGAGAGTCTGTTCTGTTAGTTTTGGATGGGTACGATGAACTTCCTGAAGATGTACAAAACGATTCAATGATCTCCAAAGTTGTTGATGGAGAATATCTTCCTAGAGCTAGTGTACTAGTTACAAGTCGTCCTTCAGCCTGTGAGTTGCTGTATGATAGGTGTTACAAACGAGATGAAAACTTCCAGCACATCGAAGTGCTTGGGTTCACCAAAGACAAGATCAAGACCTACATTGAAGACAATGTTAACTCTGAACAACTACCTCGTTTCAATGAATATCTCTCCAGCCATCCAAAGATTGAGGCCATGATGTATAATCCTCTTCAGTGCGCTCTCACTGTTGAGGTGTGCAAGAAAATGTTCAAAGATGGTTCTGGTCTACCAAACACTCGAACAAAGTTGTACGAGACCAACATCCTGATGACCATATCACGAGAAGATTTAACTTTTAAAACGAAGAGAAGACGAGAAGACCCAACTCTTAAAGCGAACAGTTTACGAAAGTTACCACAAGCTCTCCATGAGAAATTTGGAAAGCTTTGTCGTATGGCTTATGATGGCATTGTTAATCACCGAATCATTTTTGAGGACGTCCCTGAAGAGATTAAAGAAATTGGCCTCCTTGTTTGTGAGCCTGAACTTGACTCAGTGTTACCATCCTCAGAGAATTATAATTTTTTTCATTTGACGATTCAAGAATTCTGTGCCGCGTACTACATTTGCAGCCTTCCTGAACATGAACAGACAACACTGATCTCACACCATTGTAGAGAGAGCCACTTCAGAGAAGTGATCATTTTTGTGTGTGGGCTTAGCAATGATCCTAAGAGAATTATCAACACTGTTTACTGTGGGGTTTATGAATGCTACAAGAACATTGGTCATAATATTATGTTTATCCCAAAGAGAGATAACCTTCTTCTGTTTCTGTGTGCTTTTGAATCACAGTGTGGTGATATTTGTTCAAGTCTCGTAGAGAAGCTGAACTTAACCATTAATTTGTATAGCTATAGCCTAACCCCCTCTGATGTGTCTGCTGTAGGGTTTGTGATATGTAAGAGCCAACATCCAACTAATGAACTGGTCTTGGACGATTGTCATTGTCGTGATGATGGAGTACAAGCTTTATTCAAACAATTCCATCACACTCTAGAGGAGCATTCATCACTTGCCATTGAGAGAATAAGGTAAGAATGATCATGATTTGCATATGGTATATCAAACATAATCAAATAATAATCAATAATAGTTTTGATAATTATTATAATATTATAGTCTTTCTGACAACTCCATTGGTGCTGATGGAGCCATGTGTCTCTCTGAAGGACTCAAGTACTGTCCTCAACTTCAGAAATTAAAGTAAGCAAAGACAGTTTGAAACCATTCCCAGGCTTCTCTCGAAAATTTCCCGCTATACAGTATATAATTCACTTTGTTCCTTCATGTATAATTATTACAAGAGTATAAATTGGTAAAAAGAGTGCCTGAAAATTTTTTTAGTGTTTTAAATTGCTCGTATTGCACATTTATGCGGAAGTTATATTTTTGCAGTTTTAGTTTTCGTATATTCAAATGGCATAAAAAATTTACAAAAATTTGTACCATACGAAAATTTTCCACTATAAAGTATCATAGGCTCCAACTGTCCCAGAATCTCCGGGACAGTCCTGGATTTGTGAACTTTGTCCCGGAAAGTACTCCAAAATGTTCCGTTCAGCAGCAAAAATTGACAAAAATTGATCAAATACACCACAAAAACAGTTGACCTTTGGCTTGTACAAGCTGTTTTAGTATTCTAGGGGTCCTAAAAGTGGCTTCAGTCCAGACACTTGTATGTAGCTACGAAGCGGTAATTTTTATTTGTGCTAATTTTTGGGCTTGTTTAGGGTGTGGTCACACAAATTTGTGGGTGTGGCTTCCGCTTTGTCATTTGGTCCCGGAAACCTTTTGGAAAAAGTTGGAGCCTATGTAGTATGCATACCCTACATTACAGTGTTTTGTAATGAAATTTTTCCTTAACAGAATATTTTGTTTGCCATTGCCTAGCAACCAAAGTTTTTATAGGCTAATTGCCAGTTACTAGCTTGGTAGAGGTGACAATAGAGTAGCTAGGGGTCATATGTCACATCACGTTAGAACTAATTGCATTCCTAAAGCGTGACAGGACATGTACATAGGCACTCGGCAATAATATACATACCAAAAATTGCATTCATGAATGTTGGTTATTTAGTGTGGCAAATTATTATTGTTTTTTGTTTGTTTTTTTATGGCCTGAATGATGTACATTGCTTATATTAAATATCATATCACATGTTTTTATTATATTGCATATAGTCTCTCTAGCAACTTCATTGGTGATGATGGAGCCAGGTGTCTCTCTGAAGGACTCAAGTACTGTCCTCAACTTCAGAAATTAAAGTAAGCGAAGACAGTTTGAAACGATTCCCAGACTTCTCTTTTGTATATAAAAATCATTGTAAAAAAATAATCATACATGAAGGAACAAAGTGAATTATATATGCATACCCTACATTGCAGTGTTTCATAATGAAAAATTTCCTTAACATAATAATTTGTTTGCCATTGCCAAGAGCAACCAAAGTTTTTATATAGGCTAATTGCTGGTTACTGGCTGGGTGGAAGTGACTATAGAGTAGCTAGGAGTCATAGGGGATCAATGGCAAAATAGCTGCATACCTTAAGTGTGCAGCATTCGACCATGCATCGAGTGCCCCTCACTTAAGAGTCATGCAATTATAATATGCATACCAAATGAATGTTGGTTATTTAGTGTGACAAATTATTATTGGTTTTTTTTGTTTTGTTTTTTATGGCCTGAATGATGTACATTGCTGATATTGAATATCATATCACATGTTTTTATTATATTGTATAGTCTCTCTGGCAACTTCATTGGTGATGATGGAGCCAGGTGTCTCTCTGAAGGACTCAAGTACTGTCCTCAACTTCAGGAATTAAAGTAAGCGAAGACAGTTTGAAACGATTCCCAGACTTCTCTTTTGTATATAAAAATCATTGTAAAAAATAATCATACATGAAGGAACAAAGTGAATTATATATGCATACCCTACATTGCAGTGTTTCATAATGAAAAATTTCCTTAACATAATAATTTGTTTGCCATTGCCTATAGCAACCAAAGTTTTTAATTGCTGGTTACTCGCTCAGTGGAAGTGACAATAGAGTAGCTAGGGGTCATACGTCACATCAAGTTAGAACTAATTGCATTCCTAAAACGTGACAGGACATACCATAGGCGTTTGGCAATAATACATGTACATACCAAAAATTGTATTCATGAATGTTAGTTATTTATAGTGTGGCAAATTATTATTGTTTTTTTTGTTTGATTTTTTATGGCCTGAATGATGTACATTGCTGATATTGAATATCATATCACATGTTTGTATTATATTATAGTTTCTCTGTGAATTCCATTGGTGCTGACGGAGCCAAGTGTCTCTCTGAAGGACTCAAGTACTGTCCTCAACTTCAGGAATTAAAGTAAGCGAAGACAGTTTGAAACGATTCCCAGACTTCTCTCTTGTAAATAAAAATCATTGTAAAAAAATAATCATACATGAAGGAACAAAGTGAATTATATATGCATACCCTACATTGCAGTGTTTCATAATGAAAAATTTCCTTAACATAATAATTTGTTTGCCATTGCCTATAGCAACCAAAGTTTTTAATTGCTGGTTACTCGCTCAGTGGAAGTGACAATAGAGTAGCTAGGGGTCATACGTCACATCAAGTTAGAACTAATTGCANTGGAACAAGGAATGGTCCCAATTTCGGCACATGACTACTTCATTTTTGTGCCCAAGTCTTGGCTGGTATTAATCTAATCCTGCATGCTATACTTTATTCCACTTTTAGCCAAGTGATAAGATTGGCAGGAATTTGAACCATGTGATAAAAATTAATGTGATACTGATAAGCTATTCAAGTACAGATCATTCTTTGAATCATTTACCACATAAATAGCTATGCATGAGGGATAGAAATGAAAATGAAGTAGTCATGTGCCGAAATTGGGACCATTCCTTGTTCCAATACTTTTTAATGCACTGCCCATTCCTACACTGCTTATTTTTTAAAAATTTTTACTACTTGTTATATTCAAATGGCATACAAAAATTACGAAAATTTGCACCATACGAAAATTTTCCGCTATACAGTATCATAGGCTGCAATTGTCCCGGAATCTCCGGGACAGTCCCGGATTTATGAACTTTGTCCCGGGTCCCGGAAAGTACTCCAAAATGTCCCAGATGTGGCCATGCAGCAGCAAAAACTGACAAAACTTGATCTTATACACCACAAAAACAGTTGACCTTTGGCTTGTACAAGCTACAAACTGCTCGTGGTTGCTTATAAAAGCTGTTTTAATATAGGGGTCCTAAAAAGTGGCTTCAGTCCAGACACTTGTACGTAGCTATATATGAAGCGGTAATTTTTATTTGTGCTAATTTTTGGCCGTGTTTAGGGTATGGTCACACAAATTTGTGGGTATGGCTTCTGCTTTGTTGTTTGGTCCCGGAAACCTTTTTGAAAAAGTTGGAGCCTATGTAGTATGCCTACCCTACATTACAGTGTTTTGTAATGAAATTTTTCCTTAACATAATATTTTGTTTGCCATTGCCTAGCAACCAAAGTTTTTATAGGCTAATTGCCGGTTACTAGCTGGATGGAGGTGACAATAGAGTAGCCAGGGGTTATACCGTATAGCTCCAAATTTTCGTGGTTCAAAAAGTTCGTGAAAAGTCTGTCTTTGCCGTTTTGAGCTAATTTTCGTGAATCACGATCTCTGAAATTATATTGCCGATATACGGTTTTCTAAATTTACGTGGAGAAAATTTTCGTGATATACGGTCAAATCACGAAATTCACGAAAATATTGTACCACGAAAATTTGGAGCTATACGGTACGTCACATCATGTTAGAACTAATTGCATTCATAAAGCGTGACAGGACATACATAGGCACTCGGCAATAATATGCATACCAAAAATTGCATTCATGAATGTTGGTTATTTAGTGTGACAAATTATTATTGTTTTTTTTTGTTTGATTTTTTATGGCCTGAATGATGTACATTGCTGATATTGAATATCATATCACATGTTTGTATTATATTATAGTCTCTATTTGAATTCCATTGGTGCTGACGGAGCCAAGTGTCTCTCTGAAGAACTTAAGTACTGTCCTCAACTTCAAGAATTAGAGTAAGCGAAGACAGTTTGAAACGATTCCCAGACTTCTCTAGCTCTTGTAAATGAAAATCATTGTAAAAAAACAATCATACATTAAGGAACGAAGTTAATTATATATGCATACCCTACATTGCAGTGTTTCATAATGAAAAATTTCCTTAACATAATAATTTGTTTGCCATTGCCTAGCAACCAAAATTTTTATACAGGCTAATTGCTGGTTACTGGCTGGGTGGAAGTGACTATAGGAGTAACTAGGGGTCATAGGGAATCAATGGCAAACAAAATATTTGCATGCCCTTAAGTGTACGGCACTTGAGCATGCATCGAGTGCCCCCCACTTAAGAGTCGTGCAATTACTAGGAGTACACATTGTGCAAAATAGTGCTTCGCGCTAGCTTTGCATTCACCACTCGTAATTGTATACAGTATTGATATGAAATGATGCTGCTGAGTAATCATAGAGATGATCACTTGATCAGGCCATGGATATTATAGCTCACAGAGTATCCATGATCAGGCTAATCATGAGGTACTCAAAGTAACCAAGCTGCCAGCTGACTGTGCCAGTCAATGAGAAATACATGCTCATAGCTCCTATCAGCCATTAGATGTACCAGCAGTGAACCTCAGATCACTAACTTGACTTGTATGCCGGCTCACTTGTAGAAATACAGTAAGCCCAGCTACAAAATTTAGGGAAACACTTATCCCTAGGGGAAATTGTTCCCGGGAACACACACAACGGGGCCGGGGGAACAACACGGCGTCACGTCACTTGCAAAGGTCAGAGTGCTGCAGCCAGGCCATGATCGTGAATTTCTGATGATTATCAGCTGTTTCTCTCTAGCATAGGAGTCTTCTTTGCCTTCTAGCTGTTACTTTTGCACAAAAATAGAAGTAAAATCTATACTCTAACTCACTAAAACCAAAGAAAAATGTAGACGCTCGAGCGCTCTACATGCACATTTAAAGTCCATCTGGTTTGAGAATGCCACTGAAAGTGAATTAATGAGATTCATAACCATACTTTTTCTATGGGACAAAATAGCTAACTTTTGTTTGGTAAGGCATAGGAAGCTGAAAAAGCAACCAAAAGGACGGGGAGATCGAGCACTTTCCAGTGGTGTTTGAAATTTTGAAATCGGTTGGATATTTAGAAAGTTATTCAAGTTTTTCTACCGGCATTTTCAAACCAGATGGACTTTAGTTACTAATTAACGATCTATACCAGAACAAAATTGCATTCCAAAAACGACGTGACGTCATGTTAAAACTAATTGTATTCCTAAAGCGTGACAGGACATACATATATAAAACACTTGCTGGCAAACTGAGCCATACGTTGTGATTAGATGCCTCATGCTAAGGCGCTCGGCAATAATATACATACCAAAAATTGCATTCATGANTGACTGCTACTTCTCTCTGGCGTCCCTCACCAAGAATGACAGTTTCTGGTGTCAGCGAGTACTCAAAAAAGTCTGTAAGATCACCAACAATCACTGTATTCACAGTCAGTTGAAACTCTGAGGTAGCTCCTCGGTTGTTGAACATCATAGCCACAGAAACATTTTCACCTGGTCGTAGTGCTACGATCCTTGTGTTAGCCTCACCTATAGATTACAAAAATGGACAGTTAAAAGGAATAAACTTGGTGGTCTGCAAAATCAGCTTGCATGTTGAGACTTATGATAATGATTATTCTGAAACAGAATGCCTTCCGACATGGAGATGAATGCTGTTTGCAATTGTATGATTGTAATGCACAATTAATATTAAGCTTACTGAGTGTCAGACTGAGTGTAGTTGACTCAATAGAGGTATCACTGATGTGGGAGAATGGGAAGCCCCCATCATCTGTTCCAGTCAACTGCAGCTTAAAAGACCCAGGGGGGAGATGAAATTGAGCAAAATGTCTTCCATCCTCTAGCGTTGTCAAATTGTTCAGTGAGTGACGTATCACTCCATCACTACTAATGAGATTGAGAGTAGTTGGAGTAGCAGGACCTCCTTGGACTTGAAATAATATTATGACTTCTTGTCCTGAAATTGAGTGCATTGTACATAGTCACAAACACCACCAAGGCCATTATACAGTGTCATATATTTATTATGTTATCTCTTGTCATAGTTACAGGCCTGCCAACTCTCAAGTTTTTTCTGTGAGACTCAAGGTTTTGGTGTTTCTCAGACCAATATAGGCCCATATAAATTCATTTTTCTTTTGTGTATAAACTGCAAAATTTTGACCAATCTCAAGGTTTTTTACTGGTTTAGGTTGGCAGGCCTGTAGTTAAATGTTGTACAATAATTATATATCCCTAGTTTGGTGTATACATTACCTTCATATGGTTTTCCAATGATTTGGCGGAAATTGAGAGACCTGTTAGCAGCATTAGAAGCACCAAAAACCACAGTGGAGAACGTCAACTCGTTCTTTGCCAGTACCTGAATGGTGTATGCTCCACGAGACTGTAGAGCTATCTCCCACTCTCCTCTCAAGGAGCTCTCAGTTATATCAACGATGGCAATGAATGTGCTACTTGTATTGAGCACAGATGAGTACTGTGGCAAGACTGCTACATTGCTTCCTGTAGAAAAGAATATTGATACTACAATGTCATTGTGTATAATCAATGTGATTATCATCAAGTTAGATAGGTGGTATAGTGAAACTAACCTTGTGGACTGAAAAGAGAAGTGACAATGTCATCTCCACTGATTGAAACAATGATTTCATTGATGGAGTCACTCACCGGGAAAGCATATTGCTGCTCAACTTGTGACGTATCTGATACACTGAGTATTGTATTGCGAGCCTGCAAAACTGAAAAGCTGATCAGTGTACCAATCTCTGAAATGTCCTCAGTGTTGACATTTAGGAGCTGCCCACCAGAGAATGTTGCAATCCGTTCATAGACATCAATCCCACTCAGCTGTCTCCTGTATCGCTGATATTTAGCATTTTGCCGAAACTGAAGAGATCTACGTTTTCTCACCATCATCATATCAGAAAGAACAAATGTGACAGCCACTCTTTTCTCTGTAATCAGAGCCAATGCTTCGTTTAATCGATCTTCATCAGATGGGACATCGTCAACAAAAACGTACACTACTGAGCCCACGTTGCTTGCTTGAAGTGCCCGCAACAGAGCACCAATGGCTGGCTTGCCAGGAACCTCTCCACCAACTGCCTCTAGTGCTCCAAGTTCAGTAGCAAATTCATTGATGTTTCTTGTCTCAAATACAACATCAGGATCTACAAGAGTGGCAACATGACAACATGCATATGGATGTAGTGACTATCCACATTAACACAGGAACACACACACACACATGCCTGTACAAATTAATAAAACAAACAAACAAACAAACAAACATTACAAACACTGAAATCTATCAATATATCCCTTTGTTTCCTTACATAGTCACTTAATACCCAGCACAAAACTCACATATAGTTACAAAGGCCTGCATTATTAAGATACATTATAACATGAAGTCTTCAGTATTAGAGTGAGATTGGTGGTTATATAGGATATCATGTAAGTGTGCAGTATATAGTCTCTGTGACCAGCCTCTCCTAGCTGTCAATGTGCTCAGGAGATCGAGGCTGGGGTTGTGTTGAGGTCACGTGGCCATGGTAATTAATTAGGATGACACTTGTACCTGGAACCAACCATATCACCAATCAAGTTGCTCAATCTCTACAAGTGCACAATGTAATTCATTTCTTGGCAACCAACATATGCCCATAATAGTATGACTTCACATCAATAACTCAGTACACTTTAGAAGCTAAACAATTACACTTTACAATTGTAGTACAACAGTATTTCACTGAGATGGACTTGTATCAATTTTTGCTATACACATGACTGGTATTCCAAGAATGCCTTTGAAATAAGTTGTGTGAGACCCCACCTTGTGCTGGTATGAGCTAAGGCACATTATAGGATGTGCATGGAAAATATACCCATCATGGCTAGCAAGACACTGCATTATTGCAGAGATGCATACACTTCATTCATAATAGCTATACCTGGTACATTCAGTGGCACAAGAATGTAACGAAATTGCATGTTGTCAGCAAAAGCACCACTCAGCTCTGTTTGAAGAACATGTATGGTATCATTGATTTCAGGTAGCTCATCGTTCATACTTGCACTTGTCTCTACAACATATGCAATGCTTTTGACTTGGTTCACCGTGATTCCCAAATATTCTCCAAACTTCTGATCATTGTTTACGTCTCTTCGCATTGCTTGCAACATGTCGATTGTAGCCTGTTGAGCAACATCCCTTGCTTCGTCATAGAGGTAGTAGTGGGGTGACCATACATCAACAGGGGAGTCTTTGTTGATACCGCCAGTTGCATGACTGTCTGTTGTGGCATCACGGAATCCACCATGACTGCATTTGCCACTCGGCTTTTGAGTAATATAGCCACTAGTCAGTATCCCATTCTTTTCCAGTGAACTCACTAAATTGTCTCTACACTCATACACAGTGCTAGATTCGGTAATTCCAAAAAAATCGGCTACTCGCAGAAACCGTCTATCCTCTTCACAGTCTACACATGTTGGCATGTCTGGTGGAGCAATGTTTTCCGGTCTTTGATTAGGATCACCAAGCACGGAGTAAGGGACAAGGTTTCCTCTTTCAATCCAGTTTGAATGGCTATAAAAATCCTGAAGAGTATGAAACATACGTCCCGTCTCTCTCCTAGCAATATCATACATTCCTCTTGACAGTACAATCTGTGATACAATCATCTGTCTAATTTCAACAAGACGGTTATGTCCCGATTGAAACTCTTCTGAATCAAAATGAGCTGCAGGATTATCTGCTTCATCAAAATCAACATCAGTATTTGCCTCTGCTATCATTTCAATAGCATCTTCAAACTGAGTAATCCTTGACTGTACACTCTCACCGAAATAGGCAGTCAGCAGACTGCTTTCGTCTAGTGAATTTGATGAAATAGCATTAATCCTTTGAGTGCTATCCTGAAGTGGATTATCTCTCAAAACATCAGCAGCTACAGCTAGGATGGCATTCCTTGTCATGTCCTCGTGAGTCACGAAAGAGTCTGAAAATGACAAGGAGACAGCTTTTAGACCAAACCGAGCTAGATCGTTCGGTACAAATCCCACTGTACAGCGGGACATCCAGAGCAGTAGGATCACACTAAAGAGCTCAAGTAGTGCAGTATTCTTGGTAGTATCCATTTTGTCACAAACACTAATTGCAAAAATTAAATGCTTTTGTCATAATTATCAGTGATCAGTGTCAAACCGGCGTACGCGCGAGTGGTATGCGCATGCGCAGCAGAGCGAGCTTAACATGAGAACTTGTGATAACTTTATACATTGTATATAGGTAACAACAATGACACACACACACACGCACACACACACACACACACACACACACACACACACACACACACACACAAAATATGAAAGAAAAAATCATTCTAATCACTTTCATTTTCAGATTCAAGAATTGACTCTCTCAGTAAATTGTACCTATCTGAAGGTGGTACATTAACACACCGAGGTGCAACTTGACCATGTGTATTAGTATGTAAGTTGTTGGTATTGCTACAGAAATTTAGTCGAAATATTGAACAGACATGAGCCAGTAATATTCCAATAAACTGAGCCACAGAAAAACTAAGTGAAGTAATAGTAATGGCAGTTTTGCTTCCTCCAACTTTCTCAACATAAATGGCACCATTACAGAAAATTATGATATTTAGAAAGAATGATTTTTCAAGCAGTGATAAATACCACCTTTTGTAAGGTTCAGGATGCACAAGAAGTATAGCAACAGTAGTGACAATGGTTAAAAGATTAACGCTCTGTGAGATCTTGGAGGTTGCTGCAAGTAACATGATTATGAACAGAAATCCACGAACTAGTAGAAGTAGTCCAATCCAGTAGTGCTGTCGATCTTTAAGAGGCCCAAAGTTGGCATCAAAAAATGGTTTCAACTTATCAATCCAGCGAAAACACTTCCAGTCTGACTTTGCCTTCAACCATGGTACAAGAAACAAAATCATTGTGTATGGAAGCCACAGGAACAGAAGGCCTATTAGTCCAGCACAGAACAATGGGCCATGTTTAGATACAATGTAAGGTACATTTGCATCAAGAGCCCACAAGATTGATTGATACCCACTTGGATACTCCAATAATGTAAACTCAAGGACATTGATTACAGTTCGTAGGAGCTTGGTGTATGATATTATTATCAAAGTAGCCAACACAGCAACACAATTGCTTCCGAACAACCGAGTTACCGTTGCTGAGTATCGACAAAGAATGATAATAGTACCAGCTATGGTCCAGATGTAAAAAGGGAACAGAAATTGCATCCATGTCTTCCAGTAGGCATCTAAACCATTAAAAAAACAGGTTTCAATACCAAAATCTAAGTTAATCCATGCAGTAAATACTTTGAGTATCTGTACAGTAAGGGAAGGCTCTTCGGGAAATAGGATATTTTGGTTAGCCCAAACAATATTTGCATAAAAGATGAGTCCATTGACTGTACCACAGGTGACAGTAAGGTTGAGAAACTTTATAAAGAGTACAAGGAAGATACCAGCCAATATGAAAAATACCAAAAGAGCTATGCCTTTGTTACTGCTACAAACCTTGCATTTCTGGCTTCCTAATACTAAGCTATATCCTTTCAAACAGGATCCACATAGGGTTCCGGCATGATTGAAAATACACTGATCATTTGGGTATTTGAGATTAACGAGCAATTATTCCTCTACACAGTATGGGCAATATTTGCTGATAACCACACCGTTTGAAGTGCCATTGTCAATGTATGAGGCATTGATCCAAACACTATTGCTCCTAATTACATACCCTGTCTGGTTTATGATTTTACACTCTATGTTATTTTCATCTAAAACTGGGTTACACTTGCATACACCATCCGATAAAATGAATCCCAGAGGACAGGGGAGAAGGTAAACTTTAATGTATATTGGTGCTTGAAGTAAATTACTTGGTATGTAACCATTACGAAGATACTTCTTTACTGCATGATGCATTTTCTGCATTGAGTCTAACAGCTCAAAAGACGGAGTGTTAAAGAATGGACTTAACATCATTGTTTCCCACTGTTCAGTTTTGTTTGAAATTACAGTGAACTCAATTATTTCACATGATCTGCTTACAATCTGTGAGGTTTGAAGATGAGATAAGGAAAAATTTGATGGATTTGGCAAAATGAAATGAGCGTATATGGTACCACTTGTGACACCAAAATCATCTCCAACCAATGCTGCTGATATGTTGAATGTTTCTCCAGGTAAGTGGCGAGCAGATTGAAACATTTTGGATAGATCTGTACAGTTTGGCATTAAGTCTTGCTGACCACACAGACAGACACGCTTATAATCAGATGATACTAGAGATAAGTTGGAACTACCTTTGAATTGAAACACATTTCCCCACACTTTGTAGCTTTCAATACTGTCATGAGCTCTATGTATAAGACACTTGCTTTTTAAAGATGCACCATAAATATGATCACCTCCATGCCTTGCAGTGTTATTAACCATGCTCACAGATATGTTCGTATTATCCTCAATCTGATAGAAGCAATTGGGGGGGATCTGTGATAATGTAGCCGGGTCAAGATTTACTGTCTGTTTCACTAAAATTCCTCCGCCAATATTTTGGGCAGTGTTGTTGAACATGGTAACTTTAGAATTTCGAGAGAGATGAAGGAATGAATCAACCAATGTCAAACCACCACCTTCATATGCTGAATTACTCAGGAAATACACCTCTCCCGAAATGAAAACATTACTGCTGTATGCTCTCAGTGCTGTACCAGTATTTGCTGCAAAATACGAGTTAAAAATGTTTACATTTTGAAGAGAAATAAAAACAGTTACAGGTACACTTCGTGTATCAATATTTCCAAGGAAGGATGAACTATTGATCAAAATGTCAATCAATGGAAGGTCACCAATTATAGAAAGTGCAGAGGCCAAGTAATCTTCCGGCTTCTCTGAAGTGTAGCTATAAATATAATTGTTTGCAAATACGCAATTCTCTATAACAAACTTAGTGTTTGGAATAATAATATTATTTGTTACTTTTGTCAGATTCTGAAACCACACCAACATTCCACCAAGTCCATTCTTATTTATAGTTGTATCACTTATAATAATTTCATTGTAATACCTGTAAATTGAGTGTATTGGAAAGTGTGGCATTGAGGCAATAATCTTGATACCAATATTCCAAGAACTTTCACCAAAATTTGAGTTAGATATTTTGACTTTATGTGGAGAATACAGTGTTAAAAATAACTGCAATTGACCTGTTTTTTCTTGTGTAACTTCTTGGAATGGCCCATAGCATTGATGTTGTACCGTTACATTGTACACTGTTAAGTTCATTGGACATTGATCACATAATTCTTTGTAAAAAATTGATGGAAGACTAATTAATAAACAGTTGACTATTTTTGAATTCTTAATGCTAGTTTCACAATAATCGCCACCAGTACTCTGGCCAAGTGCGTGAACTGATAGAATTGACTCTTTAAAAATGCACTCTGATATTAGAATAATCCTTTCAGATTTAATGGTGATGTTAATGCTTTTCATTAGCATTTCTTCCAGATGGAAAGAATTAGTAACAAAATAAAAATCAGAATGAGCTCCAAAATCCATTCTTTCAATAGTTAGTTGTTTCATTGCCACCTGAGAAACATTGTTGAATTTGATTGCTCCAACTTTCCCTATCTGGATGTATGATGTTTCATTATCACTACCAAGCCATACTAACTTTTGTATGTCAGTGAAGTTCAATTCATGTGCCAATTTGTGATCTCCACCTAGAAAGTGCAATGTAATACTGTCTTGATGAGAAAAGTATAGTGTTGAATTCAGAGCATACTGATTGAGTTCAAAGCACTTTTGGTTGACGGAACATTCTGGGTTTGGCAGTACAGGAGTAACGTAATATTCAAGAGCATAATTTGGAGAGACGATTTGTGCACACAAGAGTACAACACTTGATAAGAGAAGACAAAGTCCTAGCCTCTGAATCAGAAATGGTGCCATATTGTGTTGTGTACACTGCATGGGCTCCTATATTCGGTAATCCTAATAATCAGTATATATGCATGTACAGATTGACAAGACCTATACATGATTATAATGTAAGTTAGATATCGCGATGTGCACAATCTATGCCATGCATGTATAGGTATACCAATAGCAAGAAAAAATAGTACCATGGTGTAAATAGTTATCATCCCTTCATGACATTTTACCATGGATGGAGCCCAGGGATTCCCCCCCCCCATGTACACTGGGTAACCACCAGTAGTAACTCTATAAGCAAGCCAGGGTACAAGTGGCCGTACACTAGGCTCATGCACATCAGCTGCATGAGTTTATACAGCACGTGACCACTGTGGTACAAGTCATCTATATTATGAGTATCTAGTGTGTATGGTTTTGTACTCCTTTGTGCTGTTGTATGTCTTCCCTTGGGCTGCATGCACCCTCGGCAATACATACAACAGCCCTCAGTAGTACAATTACCATACACACTAGATACTCAAATATTTAGCCTTGTTCCCAGGCTCTCTCACAGTGAATATTTATGCACGCGCACACGTGCGCAAAAATAGAAAGAGAGAGAGCCTGGTATGCAAAATCACATGAATGATGTTGCCCGTAGAGAGACATTAGAGAGAGTTTGTATGGTTTCTCTACTACATGCAGCATACTAATTTTTCTATGTGCTACGTCATTCAGGTGATTTTGCATACCAGGCTCTCTCCCTTACAAATATTACAAAAACACCATGTAGGGCAAAGTGCATGTGACACAACATTCTTAACTAACAGTGAAAATGGAAAAAATAGAGATGTACAAAATAAGTTACAATACATAAACATGCAACTAGGCACTAGTTCTTGCTTTTACAAATCAAACACTTCCCACAAAACTATTAATAAAAAGTACCAAAATTTATTTTATTCATTCCTTGTATGAAGAGAATATAACAAATGTAACAAGAAGAGTTATGCCTATGGGCATAAGTTGCATTCACATGAATAATTGTTGCATGATTGTAGCAATAAAGAGTTTGTGGCTGGAGCTAAACTAGGTAATTTATATTTAGAAGTAAATGTTACTAAAAATAATAATTGTGGTCATAATAATTATCATGAATTTCATTATGTGATTAGTAAACATGAGTCATCATGCAACAAGAAATTTCTAGGGAGCTGAGCCTAGTTTACAAATTGTAATTTCCGTTACCACGGTATACATAGAAAATTGGTTAACTTTTTGTATTATACGAAAAAGTAAACCAATTACAAAAAGTAAACCAATTCTATGTAAAAAAATATTACCTGTAAAGGCTGCACGTAACAATTTCATAATAGAAAAAAACATGTCACCCTATCATAATGGCCCCATGGGAACATATTGACTGGCTATGGGTTGCCAATAAAATTATTTAACTTCCAAGCTCACACAAAAATTAATAATGATAATTATCATTTACTCTTATCAAAACAATCAGTTGCTACTAGAATAATTATTAGCCACAGTCAAAATGGGCATGATACACTACTGCATTATTAGCATTACTACATATACAATAGTAAAAATTTCAAAAAAATAATTATTAGTAGTGTAGGAATGGGCAGAGCAGTAAATATAGGAACAAGGAATGTCTCATTTTCGGCATCTAGCTGAAAGTGTTTCCAGTTGCTAATGACATAACATCACACCTGCTCTACAATGGCAATCAGTGCTCTCCCCAGCTTTATTTGACACTTGCACAGTGTATTCAGTCTGGGTTCGGTAGCAATTTGGGTCCTGTACACACACACACACACACACACACACACATACACACACACACACACACACACACACACACACAGTTTGAGAAATCACACAATATTATATGGCACATGCTGGTGGTTACCTGCAGCGAATCAGAAATGGGCCAAACTATTCTACTTGAGCCTAATTGTTTACCATCTCTCAACCATGGAAACACAGGGACACTCACAGGCACATTCACAGCTGCAACCCATAACTGATGATGTACACATTGGCTTGATAAACACACACACACACACACACACACACACACACACACACACATGATCTGTATGTTCACATCCTCCATGAGAACCAAATTGAATATTTAATTTTAGCTTGTAAGGTACAATAATGTGTTCAGACATGCACTGTCCAAAGAAAATAATTTTAATACACTTATCTTTATTCAGGGACGGTTGGGTGGCAACCTGATGTAGTTGCAACACTATAGGATTAGTCTAGCCATGACTAGTAGAGATATGACTCTGTGCCCCATTTCTTTATGCATCGACCCACAACTCCCATAACCCTCAATGCACTGCTGGCTCTTCCAACTCGATCTAGAAGCAATGATTTCACCCGAAAATATTTGCAAATATATAGATATAGGCTAGTGTACTTTTCTTAGTTGTGTTCTGATATTCACATTCATTATACAGTATCTCTTACAACTCCATTGGTGCTGATGGAGCCAGGTGTCTCTCTGAAGGACTCAAATATTGTCCTAAACTTAAGACATTAAAGTAAGATAGAGATATATATATACTGTATAACTATAAATTTTTGAGGAATATTATTTTGGCAGGAAGGTGATCTCCAAACTATTTATGATTGTAATAGCCGTGAAATTCATACTCCTTGAAATTTTATATTAAATTTTATATTACCGTATAGCGGGAAATTTTCGTTGGTGCAAAATTTCGTATAAACGCGCCAGAAGAAATTTTCGTAGTTTTAAATTTCGTATACGCGGCGCGCGCTCGTATAAAGTAAATGCGGAAGTTAAATTTTCGCAGTTTTAATTTTCGTATATTCGAACCGCATACGAAATATACGAAAATTTCCACCATACGAAAATTTCCCGCTATACGGTATATAGCTCTTCAATATAGATACATAAGACCATCATGTTAAAATGTTTACCAACCATGACTATCAATTTAAATTTTGATGAGTCTGTGCCTTAACAATGCATAGACCCACAACTGTCACAGTTCAGTAATATTATCATAACCTTCAAAAACTTTTATGACTTTATTTCTAGGATCAAACAGTCCCAGCTAGCCCATTTCCATTAGCTATTATGATAGTTATCACACTTATGTACGTGTATGCATGCACAGACCCACAACAGTTACTATATACCATAACCATAACCCTCATACACTATAAACAGGCTCTGTATACTTGATCACTTCCAAGTTTAGAATCATGCAATGATTTCAACCAAAAATAATTGAAAACAAACTACTCTTATTGTACCCAAGATAACCTTTATTCATTATATAGTCTCTCTTGGAACTCCATTGGTGATGATATTACTTATACCATGTAGCTCCAAACGTTTGTGCCACAAAAAGTTCACGTAAAGTCTGTGTTCACTGTTTTGAACTAACTTTCTTGAATCATGATCTCTGAATTGGGGGTGGATATACAGTTAAATCAAGAAATTTATGAAAATATTGTGCCATTAAAATTTGGAGCCATACGATAGGGTGATGTGTTAGCCCTTCAATTGTACCATAAGGCCATAATTATAGTGGCATACAACTTACGGAGTGATAATCTAATTAATGCAGGTGAAAAGTGGACAATATTTTTTGGGTAGCCATGTCCACTTTGGATCACATGAAAAAAAATTGCTTCCATTATCTATACCACAGTGTTGTTTTTTTGCCTACTCTTTTTATTTCACCTTGAAAGTAATTTTGAAGTCCTATATATCAGCTCAGATTTTACTCATTTCAAAGATTGTCAATGATTCATTGAATTGCGCTACTCTTGAGTGCTATAGTACTTCTAAGCAAATATACATGTATCATTTATCTGCTGAGCCAGAGGGGTATTTGAGCATCCAGAGTACCCCCTTAAACATCCCACTGCATAATGTTACGATGTGATTTAGCCATAACTACTAGACTCTGAGATATGATGAGTCTGTGCCCCTTTTCTTAAATGCACAGACCCACAACTACCATAACCCTCTACACTATACTGGCTCTATAGTTGATCACTTCCAACTCTAGAAGCAATGATTTCACTTGAAAATATTTGAAAACAAAAGTAGTGTTGTAAGTTGTGTTCTGATATCCACAATTCATTATACAGTATCTCTCACAACTTCTTTGGTGATGAAGGAGCCAGGTGTCTCTCTGAAGGACTCAAATACTCTCCTCAACTTAAAAGATTGAGGTAAGATTTACACGTAGTAAGCTGTAGTTATACTTAATCAGTCGTTTCGCCAGCGTACCGGAAGTTCTATGGTCCCCATACAAATTTATTTGCACGGGAAGTAAAAAAATGGCACCAACTCAGCTAGCAAATTACATATTCAAGCCAAAATTTTTGCTTCCAAGATTCATCTGCAGATATAAACGTGGTTTGTATTGAAACTAGCGTCCTTCAGTTACTCATCTTCAAGGTTTATATAAACTAGACTTGAATTTTAGTGATTTAGGAAGCCTCAATGACAACCTACCTACAGCAACAAAATCCGTGGAGAAAAATTTTCTGCCCAAGCTGTTGACACAGTTTCTCTTGTACTAAGAATAGATGTACTGTAGAATCTTTTTTTGCAGTCTTGACTTATTCCCATGGAAAGGAGCCATGCAATAAACCGTTCAAATTTCCATATCACAATGTGCTGAAATAGGTAAGGGTCGTTACAAAACTTGTTGAATTATTTAAAAGTTATTCATAAACAGCAGTGCAATCATGGTGCAATAAACAATTGATGTACAGAATATCAATACAGAGTTGCAGAATGAAAATAATAGTGTTGCATATACTGAAGAAATGCATGTCAATCTTGGTGAAACTGTTTTCAGTGAAGAAAATCTCACAGATTTGGTTACATGAATCAATAAATGAGCATTTTTCTTCCAATAATCCGGGATTAATCCATACATAGATACAAAGACTTGGTGGAGAAATTTTTTCAGGCAAAGATTAGACTCCCAGTTTTCATAAGCAGATGCATGGGTATACCTGCTTGACAATATACTCGAGTTCTATCCTGTTCTCAAGGTTTTCATGGATGCAAGCGCTCTACTACCGTAGATCTTCTAAAAATTCGTCACCTCTTATTATTCGGCACCCTTTACCAGATTTATTGAATTTACCTCTAATTTTTCGGCAAAGGTCGTCATGTGTATATACTAACATATGCAATTGAGCATGCGCACGTGGCACATGCGATGAATAACCTCTAAAAATTCGGCAAAGCTCGAACGTATTTAATTTTTTTGCGCCGAATTTTTAGAAGATTTACGGTAATACTACTACTCTTAGGCTAGGGTGTCTCACAAAAAGTTCAATAGGCATGCAAAAATATATAGTCCACATAGTACGGGCTTTTTATTACTCTACGTGTTGAAAAACAATACCTGTAACATTCAATGTAGTTTCCTTGCCTTTCTCTGCTCTAGAAATAGCGTAAGGGATGCTTTTGTGACACTGCTTGACAGTTGCCATTTTAGCTTGATTTCCCTACCAAAATGACGTAATGCTGCAAATAAAATTGCCCAAATTTAACGCTGGCAAAATGACTGTAATTGTGCAAACATGCACACTTTTAATTTTGGGTTACAACTAATAGTGGTACATTGTAGCAATATCGATGTGTTTCAGCCATGACTATAGGGATATGATGAGTCTAGATCTGTGTGCTCTTTATGCATATCCTTAAAAGATTATACTAATAAACAATATCTTGAAGTCATTATTCTGTTCAAAGGGTGGCAGTCAATGATCAAATGAATTTCAGACTAGTCAAAGTCGGTAAAGGTTGTCACCAATGATGTCATAGCAATGAGTCAGGCATGAGATTTCACCATTCAGTCAATGGCAAATTTTAGTGATAGTCAACAGTCAAAAAGACAGTAAAGATCTTGACCACAGTCACGGGTACAAGTGCTATGTGACTGGCAGTGGCAGTTGCCACTCCTTGGTGTTCTGTAGAACTAGAGATCATGTATAGTTACACTAACTCCTTAAAAGGTGATATAGTGTTAGCCCTTGAACCAGAAATAGCAGTTAGTTGTGTGTTTTGTCTATCAGTGCCTGACTGGCCTTCAGTGTGATCATGGGGCAGTACCAGCTGATATAAGCATCAAAGTATTACTGTTTACTGACCATCCAGTTTCTTTTCTTAACGGAGGTTATTATAGCTAGGTTGACCACAGCTCAGCACATCCTTGATTGCAGCAGCTAGAATTTCAGATAGTAAACCGTGTTAGGCTCAGGCTGCCGTGACTCAGGCCACCTTGCAAGTTGCTGAACTTGCTGCATACAGGCTGAAGTCTCAGTACTGATGGTCTTTTATAATGCTTGTGTGTACATGTTTAGTTGTACATGCTAGTTGAGTGTGCCGAGGCTTATGCACCGTAGGTGCCTTCATTGATATGTATTGTTTCTTGTTCACAGTATTAGGAATAACTCACTAATATCATCTGAAGGAAGAGCTGCACTGAAAATGATGAGAGATGAGATGAACTCAAAACGAGGACCACAAGAACAAAAATTAGTGATTGATATAATAGAGTAATTGTTTCACAATGTCTTTATTTTATTTGTGTGATTTTATGAATTTAATTAAATTAGTGACATATGTTTTGATCATGAACATATTGAAAAAACTTCCGCACCTCAAGAATCTGGGCGTGGTACAAGTGCTTCCTGTAGACTAGTGAAGAAAGTGGCATCTCCTCTTTCAATGGAGCAAAGAACCAGCTTCAACCGTCCCAGCCAGACCTGACTATCAACCTGAAGACCTCCCTCTGACACTAGCAGAGCATCATGGTGTGTTGTGTGGCATTCTAGAACTCCATGCCATGAAATGGAGAGAGATAGGCCTACACTTGGGCCTCCTACCTGGACAATTCAATCTTTGAATATCCAAGCACAAAACACATAGTGATTAAAAAGAGCTAGTGCATTTTTAACATTAATACCCTATGGCACCTAGTCTTGATATTTTTACATCCTTATGGCTAATTTATACAACCGCATTCTTTGTTCACTATTTACACAATATTTACGCTGAAGGAAGAGCTGCAATAAAAGGAACAAGAGATGAAAGATCAGGCGAAAGGGAAAAAAGGATTATTTCAATTAAAATTAATGTCTTAAAAACTTTCGATGCTAGTACAAGTGTAGTAGTCTAATTATACCATAAATGTGAGTTATAAGTTTTGATCGAGTTTGAGATTATAATTTATGTCACAATTTCATGGATGGAGGACATTCGGAGAGAGAGGAGTGTCTGCTTCTCAGAATCGTCACCTGAGGGAAGTGTATGTGTGTGTGTGTGCAGAGGAGGTGCATCAACCGTACCTCATTGCTGAGCTGGCATTATGCATAATTGCCAATTAACCGCATTCCTCGCACGTGACGTTTTACACTTGCTCTCGCAGCCAACCCAAGTTAGAGCAGAAATGGTTGCTAGCAGCATACCATTGCACTTGACCGATTAATTTAGCAATGATATACCAACGCTAACTACTGAACTTCACTGCAATCCCCAAAATCTTTGCACTGTTAAACTGAATTGATATCACGTGCGGAAAAATGCCAGCTCAGCAATGAGGTACGGTTGTCGCACCTCCTCTGGTGTGTGTGTGTGTGTGTAAACTGAAACAGCAAATCTAGGATCTTGTGTGCTGACTTGGCAATTTAAATTGCTAAATCAGCAGTTTAGTTAACCAATCTGGATCTTTGCTTGATGTGTGTCACCAATCTCTAGTGCTGCTCAATTCCAAGTTTCATCTGAACCTGATCACATGAGCTGAAAATGACACGCCCACCATCAGCTACAAAGTTCCTAGATGGTAAAAACATATAACTCTCACTACGTCTCCCTCATCAACATATATAGATAATATGCAGTATTGTTAATTCACCAGTAGATAGAGTAGTGAGGGTGTTAACTGGGGAGAGTTGAAGCCACATGACAACTGCTCCAACAGACGAACCTTCACTTCCAGAAGATACTCCCTGAGGGGAAGGGTGTGTGATGGTGTGATGGTGTGAAGGGTGTGACAGTATGAGGGGTGTGATGGTGTGAGGGAATCTGAGTGTGAGGTTTAACGTTGGAGAGATCCAACTCAGTCATATCCAGATGAAGAGTGATGGTATGAGTTGCTATGGAAACAATAAATCCAAATAACCAAAATGAACCAACACCAATGTACTGACTGACTGAGGCATTTACCGTATAGCTAGAAAAATTCTTGAGGGGGAAAATTTTCATGAAAAAGTAATTGCAAAACTTTTCACAATTTTTATTTTCAAGATCGAGCATCCCCACCTAATTCCCTCATTACATATTATTCAATATATCCCATACATTGTGACACTCCTCAGAAATTTCTAGCTACGCTGAATAATGTATAAATCAGTCCCATGGCTAAGATGCACATCTTTAGTGAAAGACATACCAATATCTCCATCCAACTTGAACTCTGGTTCTCCCACTGGTTTTATACACTGGAAGAGCAGCTTAGACCATTCCAGTGCTTGTTCACTCTTGTAGGAGTCACCTGACTGTAACATCATCTGTATGGTGGACGGAGAATGGGTGGAGCTTGTTGTGTCACCATGGGAACCACTCTGAGTTGAAGAAACATTGTGTTTTACTTTATGAGTATCAGAAGACCTGGGAGGGGAAATTTTCATCGTGGTAATAGTGTGTACGGAATAAGTCAGCTGCCAGTGCTCAACCTACAACTACACAAAATTACCAATGACCATCAACAGCACAATATGGTGGGGCAACAATGTTGTTTGGTGTTTGGTCAGATAAAAAAAAAATTCATGCAAAATGTTGCTTGAAGTAGAAAGGTCTTCAACTTCAAATGTTGTGCTTTAACTGACAACATGCTGTTTCAATGAACAAAATACTACATTCAGAATTGAGAATGAAAGGCTTTTAGCAGTTAAATTACTTTTGTATGGCAAAATGCATGGAACAATACAAGAACAATACGTATCTACCACTTCAAAAGATATAGACCATCGTTTCTAATAGAGGCAATTACACAGAATACTAATGTCCATCACAAATTGTAATCCATGGCACAAATTGGCAATATCCTGCAATAATTGGAGGAACAAACTTACTTGTTATTCAATCAACTCAGTGGTAACACAATCACACTTTAAAATCTTATACCGTATGGTAAATTTGACAAGAATTAAATTTGGTGAATTGGCAAATTATTCTGCAAATTGCCAAACAGTTTTATACGCACACATGCGCATACAAACAATGCAGCATGTGGACGTAAATCGCCTGCTAAAATTCAAATTCACCAAATTTACCCGCCATAAGGTACTCACTTTGTTCCTTCAGTCGATTTCTGTTTGCTGCCATTGGTGCGACTGTTGGCTATCTGCTGCTTGAAATGCTCTCCATCTTTCTTGATCTGAGCCCTTCTCTCCTGCTGGTTGTTGAGATGATCCTTAGCACTCTTCCAGACCCGACTCAACTCTACCATCTCACTGTCCAGCTTGGAATACCTATGTGTGTGTGAGAGGGGAGTGAATCAATTATGCTTTATAGTCAAGTTAAGTGATAGGAGAGCAATAAGCAAAGAGCTATGGTCTTGTTAGAAGACTTGTAGGGTGAGTTACAAGTGTCACCATTGATAAGCTCAGAAAAGAAATGGCTATGTACCCAAAACTTCAACCATGCAGTGCACCTTGAGGATAGGAGACCATTACATGTTGTCAACAGATACATAGACATGATGGGTTAGAGTTACACACACATACCAAGTAATTAGGTCTACAACTCCTACTATAGTTGCAACAACTGCTATACCTTTACTATAAGTGCACACACACACACACACACACACACCTTTGACTGAGATCGTCTGCAGCGCTCCTGTGATAAGGATCTGATGCTAGACTAGCCAATCGCAGCTGGGCTGTGATGAGTGGGAGGTTGGAGCTCATGAAACTCTCAGCAAAGATTAGTTCACGAAAGATGTTCTTGTTCATCAGCTCAATGGTCATACCCAACTTCTGAACATAGTCACAATCCTCCTGGAAAGAGAGAGAAAGAGAGAGAGAGAGAGAGAGAGAGAGAGAGAGAGAGAGAGAGAGAGTACAAGTCAAAAAGAAAGCTGAAAGAAATGCTCAGGCTGACAATCAGAGAGACAAATGCTCAAACAAAAGAACAATCATCTCCCTATCTACATTATCTTTCAAAATCTTATCAAGATCTTTATCAACATCTGTCACCTACAACACTGGACAGATTGTTATCTCACCAATGGTTCCAGTAGGTAGAGCAGTGAGGGCAGAGCATCAGTGAGGGTGTTATACTCATCCAGTAACATCTGGATGAACTCGATGGCCAACTGGGGGGAGTTGAAGCCACACGACAGCTGCTCCAACAGACGAACCTTCACCTCCAGCAGATACTCCCTGAGAAAAAGAATGAAGAATGTGTGATGGTGTGAGGAGTGTGACAGTAGCTTAGAGGGTTGTGAAGGTGTGAGAGAATTAAGTGTGATAGTATTATACCGGGGATATTATGAGCGTGAGAATGTGAGGGTGGTGATAGTATGATGGTTTTGATGATGCAAGGAAATTGAGTGTGATAGTGTGAGGGTGTGAAGGGGATATGACATGACACGGTAAAAAGATGTTTTTTGAGTAACAACTTTACCTTGCCAGTGTTTCCAGTCGTTGAAAGAACTGGTGAGGGTCTCGACTGCACAGTTTCTTAACAATGGTCCTCATCTTATCAGATCCCAGAGAGGTCTTGTTGCTAGGGTCTAGAGAAATAAGAGAAATCCAGTGAAAATGAGTGCAAATTGACATAAAGTACATCCCACTAGCTTCAAATTATTAATCAAAAATAGGTTCTAATTTGCTAGATTGGTGGTAATTTACATAATGAATACAGTCTTACTCGAGAGTGACATGTTGGCTCTGTAGATTCGTCTCACTATCTGCCGTATCTCCATCCAATAGGACTGAGTGATGTGGGCATCTCGTTCAACCTCAGGACTTACAGCATTCTCTCTGAAAAGTGGACATACACACGCACAGAGAAAGAAAAATACATTGGTTACATAATGGTGTTTGGGAAAAAGAGGTATCAATACTGACTATGAGTTTAAAACGTTTTACGATTCTTACCTCTTAGCTACGCAGGCAGCACAGTCACAGCCTCCACTGGCCCCTCCCATCACTTCCTTGCTCGTCCCTTGGAAGAGTTGCTTCTGACGTTCCTCATCAGCTTTCACAGCTTGAACACATGTAGGACACATCCAATTTGCTGGCAGCTTTTGAGTATGTGTTAAATTTTTGCAAAGGGTAAGCTTATATTTATATTAGGCACAATTCTATTTAATGCTCACCTGGGAAGGCGTGGCAGGGTTGCCGTTTTGTACCATCTGACGAAATGTTCCTTTGCATTTCTGGCACTTTGCTGTAGTGATCACCTGATGATCCTTATCAGATGATTGCTGTAGGAATAGAGTTCCAGAATAACAATTTATTGAAAGTCATTCTAATTAATGCCCACCACATTGCACAACTCCCCAGAAAAACAATTCTGGCTCTATACACATCCAATGAAAGATTTATACCACAGGAGGAAAGCAATGAATTGAGTACACTTCTACATACACACTATTATATTAAAATCACTTCAGATCTAGTTAAAACACTCAGTACATTTAGTCGACCATTGAATTGACTGAGAACTCATTCTAGTCAATCACAAAGACCGATCAATATTGCAACCCATTCTCCCATCATTCCAACAAGTGAAGGATCTATGCCTCCTTACTTTGGGCGTATTGTTCTGCTGTGTGTCCTTAGACTCGCCACCATTGTCCTTGTTGTCAGTTGTGGAAGCTTTAGCGGCCTTCTTTCGACGCTTCTTGTTCCTCTTCTTTGCAGCTGGGTCGCTCATTCTACTCTCTCTCGTTGTAAGGTTTGTTAGAATAGTTGAACTGTCAGATTAAAGAACACACACTCTTCTTCTTGTATACGCTAAGTAGCCATTTTTATGGTTCACTTGTGTGTTTTGTGTATCATCTCCGTATACTAGATCTGCGTACTAATCCGCATACTAATCTGAATATGGAAAATGGGCGGGGTCCTTTTCCTCTAAAAAATTTTCTTCAAAAATGGCATCTCTTTTCGAGCAAGAACCAGCTTCAACCGTCCCAGCCAGACCTGACTATCAACCTGAAGACCTCCCTCTGACACTAGCAGAGCATCATGGTGTGTTGTGTCACATTCTAGAACTCCATGCCGTGAAATGGAGAGAGATAGGCCTACACTTGGGCCTCCTACCTGGACACCTTGACAACATCCAAGCAGACCCATTGCTGCTCCTGCAAACAGCTCCAGTGAGCTGGATGAACGCCATGCTTGAGAAGTACCTCAGAGAGAGAGAAGGTGGAGCTAGGATGAGTGAGTTGGAGACTGCTCTGAAGAAGGCTGGACTAGGAGAGACTGCATCTCAACTCAGAGACAGTGTCCAACAACAACTAGCACAACAAGGTATGGTCAGAATTAACACATAAATAGGACTAATAGTACATTGGAATTTATAAGTCCAGGCTGTATGTAGCTGTCCCTCACTGAGCTAGCATAGTTCTAAATAAAGCCCAACCCAAAATTTGTAGCTGGTTTTATTCTCTGTGTAGGTAAATTGCTCATTGTCTATTGTGTGTAGATGTGCCCAAATTGAGTTTCTCTTCTAATCTACAAAAGTATGCCAAACGTTTGAAGGAACTATATTCCAAACGTAAAATGCCTGACTACCTCAAAGGTCGTCAACTTCGAACTGCTAACTTTGTCAGTCTAGCATTAATCTCTCGAGAAAATGTGTCCAAGGAAGAAATGGATGAGTTCACTCGTAGCACAGTCCAAGAGGGAAATATCGACATGATACTAAAGAAGAAAGGTCCTTTAGAAATGATGTGCATTGGTAAGCTGGAGAATGGTTCCTTAGCTACCTGTATGCTGCTCCAAGGAGGTCCAGGAGTTGGCAAGACCACGTTGGCCTGGAACCTGTGTCGTGAGTGGGAGTTAGGTCAACTATTTCAGGAATACTCACTAGTCATTTTCATCCCTCTACGAAGAAAAGAGATCAGAGAAGCAAAAAAATTCAAAGAACTTTTTTCGATGGCCAACCCAGACCGTAAACTACAAGCAAATGTTTGTCAGGAGATATTAGACAACCAAGGAGAGTCTGTTCTGTTTGTTCTGGATGGGTACGATGAACTTCCTGAAGACGTGCAAAATGATTCAGTGATCTCCAAAGTTGTTGATGGAGAATATCTTCCTAAAGCTAGTGTACTAGTTACGAGTCGTCCTTCAGCCTGTGAGTCGCTGTATGATAGGTGTTACCAACGAGATAAAAACCTCCAGCACATTGAAGTACTTGGGTTCACCAAAGACAAGATCAAGACCTACATTGAAGACAATGTTAACTCTGAACAATTGCCTCTGTTCAATGAATATCTCTCCAGCCATCCAAAGATTGAGGCCATGATGTATAATCCTCTTCAGTGCGCTCTCACTGTTGAGGTGTGTAAGAAAATGTTCAAAGATGGTTCTGGTCTACCAAACACTCGAACCAAGTTGTACGAGACCAACATCCTGATGACCATATTACGAGAAGATTTAACTTTTAAAACGAAGAGAAAACGAGAAGACCCAACTCTTAAAGCGAACAGTTTACGAAAATTACCACTAGCTCTCCATGAGAAATTTGGAAAGCTTTGTCGTATGGCTTATGATGGCATTGCTAATCACCAAATCATTTTTGAGGATGTCCCTGAAGAGATTAAAGAAATTGGCCTCCTTGTTTGTGAGCCTGAACTAGACTCAGTGTTACCATCCTCAGAGAATTATAATTTTTTTCATCTCACGATTCAAGAATTCTGTGCCGCGTACTACATTTGCAGCCTTCCTGAACATGAGCAGACAACACTGATCTCACACCATTGTAGAGAGAGCCACTTCAGAGAAGTGATCATCTTTGTGAGTGGACTGAGCAACAATCCAGAGAGAATTATCAACACTGTTTATCTAAGAGTTTATGAATGCAACAAAAAACTTGGTAGTACGTTTATTAGTAAGTCAGAAACTCTTTTTCTAATACATTGTGCCTCAGAATCACAGTGTGGTGATAGTTGTTCAAATCTCATCAAAAAGCTGAAATCAACTGTTTTTTTGTATGATGATAGCCTTACCCCCTCTGATATGTCTGCTGTTGGGGTCGTTGTATGCAAGAGCAAAAATCATCCAAGTAGAACTCTTAACTTTGCCCGCTGTCATTGTGGTCCTGTTGGAGTACAAGCTTTGTTAAACCAATTCCATCACACAATGGAGGAGCACTCATCACTTGCCATTGAGAGATTAGAGTAAGAATGATTATGATTTGCATATGGTATAATCAAAATAATCATCAATAATTATTATTATTATTTTTGATAATTATTATTCAGTCTCTCTATCAACTCCATTGGTGATGACGGAGCCAAGTGTCTCTCTGAAGGACTCAAGTACTGTTCTCACCTTCAGGATTTTGTGTAAGCAAAGGCAGTTTGAAACCATTCCCAGACTTCTCTCTTGTAAATAAAAATCATTGTAAAAAATAATTATATACCGTATAGCGGTAAATTTCCGTGAGGTGCAAATTTTCGTTATTTTCATGACTAACCCCTGAGTCACGAAATTTTCCCTCCCACGAAAATTTTTTTATGAGGTTTGCAGTCTAAATGGCTAGTATCTAGCTAGAATAGTATTCTACATGTATACCAAAGCAGATAAACTGTCACAAGACCTTCAAGCGCTGTAAGTTTGAGATACTTGAGTCACAAAAATTAAAACCACGAATATTTCTTCTGAAGCGTGGTCTAGGCTATTCACGAAAATTACACTCCCGAAAATTTCCTGCTATACGGTATAAGGGAACAAAGTGAATTATATATACCATATAGCGGGAAATTATGGTAAGTTCAAAATTTCGTATAAATCAGTAAGAGAACGCCAGAAAATTTTTTCATAGTTTTAAATTTCGTATCTGTGGTGCGTGCTCGTATTGCGCATAATATGGAAGTTAAATTTTCGCAGCTTTAATTTTCTTATATTGGAACAACATACGAAAAATACGAAAATCCGCACCATACGAAAATTTCCCGCTATAGGGTATGCATATCCTATAGTTGCATGCCCTTAAGTGGGCGGCACTTGACCATGCATCGAGTACCCCCACTTAAGAGTCGTGCAATTATAATATACACAAGTAGTAAAAATTTCAAAAAAATAAGCAGTGTAGGAATGGGCAGTGCTGTAAAAAGTATTGGAACAAGGAATGGTCTCAATTTCGGCACATGACTACTTCATTTTCACTTTTGATCCCTCATATATAATTATATATAGCTATTTGTTGTAAATGGATGGTTCAAAGAATGATCTCTACTTGAATAGCTAACGAGTATCACAAATCTTATCACTTCGCTAAAAAGTGGAATAAAATAATTATATAGCAGTCAGAGTTCGATTACTGGCCAAAACTTGGGCACAAAAAATGAAGTAGTCATGTGCCGAAATTGAGACCATTCCTTGTTCCAATACTTTTTACAGCACTGCCCATTCCTACACTGCTTATTTTTTTGAAATTTTTACTACTTGTTCATTCACTTGTTTTTTTCAACACTACAGTGAGGAGACTCTCAGAGACTGGTTAGTCTCTACAAAAATACTGGAGTAGTAGTATGTGGCTAATGCGCATGCGCATTAAATGCTACGTGGATGAGACAACGACCTTTGAACTCTATACTAGAAAAATGGCTACACATGAAGTACACAAATTTATACTGAAGTTTCAAAGCTTTCTAGCTTTTGTTTTAACACATTTAGGCAGTAAACGAGGGTAAAAGACCCTAGTACGGATGAAAAAAAGTTACTTTGTGTTGTCAAAGATAGCTCAAATTCTTCTGTTTGTCTGGAAACTGCGTTCAAGTAAGTCAGTAAGTAAGGAAGTAAGGAAGTAAGTAAGTGAGAACAAAATTGCGTGGGTGTAACTTTTGACTAGCACTCTCTACGAGTGCTTTGGAAAGTTTCTGTAAGCTTTAGGCCTTACATACTGTTGGTAATCAGCCTAAAAGAGCTTCTGAGCAAGTGTGAATGCTTAACTTTGTCTTGCTAGATTTTTATGGTGATAAACATTTTGTATTGTGTCTATGGGGCAGTCGGTCCATTCCTACTATACGTACTACCGTACATATGATACCAAAAATTGCATACATGAATGTCGGTTATTTAGTGTGGGAATGATGTACAATGTACATTGCTGATAATGACTATCATATATCTCATGTTCGTATTGTATTATAGTCTCTCTACCAATTTCATTGGTGATGATGGAGTCAAGTGTCTCTCTGAAGGACTCAAGTACTGTCCTCAACTTCAGGACTTAAAGTAAGTGAATTAAGACACTTTGAAACCATTCCCAGCCTTCCCTCTTGTAATTAAAATTGTTGTTAAAAAAATAATTATATATATGAAGGAACAAAGTGAATTATATATGTATAACCTACATTGCAGTGTTTTGTAATGAAAATTTTCCTTAACACTAGAAAAATGTAAGGCATTGTGGGGCGAGCCTGAGCGAGCGCAGCTTTTTGCATAAATTGTACAGCAAATGTGTGAAGAATATTTGTCAGAATGACAAATTATGGTATAGATCTGGCTGTCTGTGCCAGTACAAAACTGACAGTGTTCAAATGACTGTGCCTGTGGTGTGAACATCAGAAGTTTGTTTACACGAAGGATTGCTAATGAGACATGTAAAATCTACGGTTGTATTCAAACTTGGTATCTCTTACCCTCTGACACTGTATATTGAGCAAGCCTGGCAACACCGTTTTTCTCTTTGCAGTTTCTGCCTATCTTTCTGTTGGGCGCTGCTGTTAAACTGTGCCTGTGCCTTTCTCTCATAAGATATGCTTAACAACTGCCTAAGTCTCACAACCTCTGAGCTATTAGAAGAACCATTTCTCAACTGTTCTGCTCTAGCTGCCTCTGTCTGATCTCTTGATTGACTGTCTCGAAAACACGTGCACACTCTAAACTTAATGCGCATGCGGGAGTAATGCATAGCACATGGTACGGGTCGATTATTAGCTAGAATTAGCTTAGGTGAGCGTACAAGACCCAACGATGACAGACAGACAGATGCACCCCACGTACTACTCGCTATCTGGGGCTCGCTCAGGCTCGCCCCAATAATAATTTGTTTGCCATTGCCTAGCAACCAAAGGTTTTATAGGCTAATTGCTGGTTACTGGCTGGGTAGAGGTGATAGTAGAGTAGCTAGGGGTCATAGGGGGTCACAGAGGGCAAACAAAATAGTTGCATACCCTTAAGTGTGCAGCACTCGACCATGCATCGAGTGCCCCCCACTTAAGAGTCATGCAATTGTAATATACATACCAAAAATTGCATGCATGAATGTTGGTTATTTAGTGTGGCAAATTATTATCGTTTTTTGTTTGTTTGTTTTTTTATGGCCTGAATGATGTACATTGCTGATATTGAATATTATATCACATGTTTGTATTTTATTATAGTCTCTCTCGCAACTCCATTGGTGCTGATGGAGCCAAGTGTCTCTTTGAAGGACTCAAGTACTGTCCTCAACTTCAGGAATTACGGTAAGCGAAGACATTTTGAAACAATTCCCAGACTTTGTTCTTGTAAAAATAATTATAAATGAAGCTACTATTGCTGATTTATAATGTTGACAATCTTTACCAGATGATTTTATAAGATCGTCAATTACACTAGCGGCACGCAGAAGGCCTGGGAACGAGGCTACTTCCTTTGTACACAGATGATAATTCATGCACATGCAGAGTAAAATTAGCAGGAGAATGCCTGGTTTGAGGATAGCAGCTCTTATTGTATAGCAGTCAGTACAGTAGAACCTCGATTATCTGAACACCTTGAGGCACAGGCTATAATTTCCAATGTTTGGAAAACTGAGTTTGTTTTGATAATTGAAGCGATAAAATTATGCTTGTTTTTGCCACTCTAGTAGCCATGATAGTATTATTACTTGCTGTGTAGCATCTCGGAACACTGGTAAATTGTATTTTTCATCTATCAAACGTGACCGTGTGCATGATTACACAAGCCTCAAGCTCAAAAAAAGGGCACGTCCATTTAACCTAAATTTGGTCTTCCAGCTCTTTTCGGATAATAGAGTTCGGATAAGTGAGGTTTGGATAATTGAGGTTCTACTTTACATCTGTTCAAGCTGCTCATAGCTGCTCCTCTCCCGAGGAAAAATAGGTCTGGTACACTTTGAACAACTTTTGGGATTTTGCTGACTCAGCTAGTCAGCTGATATCCAGTTTAATTCTCACGTGAGAGCTTTGTTGTCTAGCAACAGTGTAGCAACAATGCATCAGCAGCCACTGCCTGCTCCAAATATGGAATCATTGAGTGGGCAGAGTCTGCATGGCACATGATAAAGTCACATGGAAGCTCTCTGATTGATACGTCAAAATCCTGACATGCTGAGTCAGCTAGACCCGAAAATCCTTCGAAGTGTACCAAACCCCCTTTTTCTCACGTGCGAGGGTGGGGTCTGGGCACAAGACTACCAAGTACTCTAGCATGGTTACTAGGCTCCTCCCGAGCAAACACATTTCCTTAGAATAATTATATACATGAGGAATGAATTTAAAATCCTGGGAAACATGCTTAAACCTGTAATTACATGGCACCATAACTGACCTTTGTTTCCATTGCCTGTAGTGCAGTACATGTGTTCATCTACTCTTTGGTGTACTAGTCTTATCAATCTGATATCCTTTTATTATGCCTATATTTCATCAATCAATAATAGTCTCTCTCACAACTCCATTGGTGCTGATAGAGCCAGGTGTCTCTCTGAAGGACTCAAATACTGTCCGGAACTACAGAAACTAAAGTAAGTAATAAACATTGTTTGTGTTCAACATGAGCTTTAGTGGTTGTTCTTTTAAAACAATAGTACTGGTCTAAAAAATTTAAAACTTCCAGTGAAATTCTGGAATATAACTTCACCATGATTCACATGCAACCTGACCTAAAAAACTTTTCACAGAAGTGGGTAGGGTTAGCATGACCTTTTACAAAAAAAACAATAATTTGATTTGTGTTGAAACTTGTCACGAAAATGCAGAATGATACTGCAATTTCCTTAGTTCATGCCTTTGTAATAACTAAATTCTTATCTGTTCCATTCAGAGATGAAAGCGCTACCTAGCTTTGAACAGCGATGTCAATGGCACGTTGTTTCAAGTTTCAACAGGTTTCAAAACTTTTATACACACATGCAAAAATTCTGCAGACTGGTCAGTTTACAAGTAACAAATTTTTGCGATTTCCAGTCATGTGATATTCACATGACTTTATGTAAGCAATATGATTGGCTCTGCAGAAACACAAAATGTGTGCTAGTTTTTCTTGATCCCCATTTTTCGCTGGGAGAAAAAGGTGGGGTCTAGGACTAGGCTACTCCTGAACTAAGGGATACACACATATGTACCATGATCATACCATAACCTCTCAGTGCATGCAATAGTAGTTGTACTGTTCAAGGCAATATATATACACATTCATTATACAGTCTCTCCTACAACTTCATTGGTGCTGATGGAGCCAAGTGTCTCTCTGAAGGACTCAAATACTGTCCTCAACTTCAGGAATTAGTGTAAGTGTATATAGACAGTTTCAAACTTTTATAATTAATAGCTCCCTAGGCTTCTCTCATGTAAATACTGTTTAGCGGGAAATTTTTGTGGGGTCCAAATTTTTGTTATTTTCATGACTAACCCCTGAGTCACGAAATTTTTCCATCCACAAGATTTTTTTCCTAGGTCGAAGGTCACGATGCTGGCCACGTGCATGTTGTCAAAGACTTCAGTTCTTTGTCTCTTGTCCGTCCTTTCAAGAAGTTTGTAGTCTAAATAGCTATCTAGCTAGAATAGTATTCTACATGTATACCACAGCAGATAAACTGTCACAAGACCTTCAAGCGCTGTAAGTTGGAGATACTTGAGTCACAAAAATTAAAACCACCAATATTTACTTCTGAAGCCCTGTCTTGGCTTTTCACAAAAATTTATACCCCCGAAAATTTCTCACTATACGATAATTCATAAAAAATTAAAAGAGAGAAGCCTGCAAACAAATTGAATTATGTACGTATAACGTACATTACAGTGTTTCATAATGAAAACAGAAATTGCATACAGTACATCAATGTTGGTTATTTAGTGTGACAATTAAATTATTATCATTATTTTTTCTTGTGGTCTGAATGATATACATTGCTGATGAACATCATATCACATGTTCGTATCGTACAGTATCCTTGACAACTCCATTGGTGCTGATGGAGCCAGGTGTCTCTCTGAAGGACTCAAATACTGTCCTCAACTTAAGGAGTTAAAGTAAGCTAGAGATGGGTAGAGATAATTACATACTCTTAATTAATCACAGTGTCAGTTTAAAGGTGCTATTGCACGGAATACAAGGAGTGTGGCTCGCTTCGCTTGCTACGCTCCTTGCATGTGTATGAATTATACTGATGTTATGCATGCAAGCACAGGCATGTACATAGTAATAATTGGGCAGTGAAAGGTAACCATGTATGCATGTACTGCTTCTTTGCAATTTGGCCAGCTCAGCAATCTCAATTTACCTCACTACGTGACGTCACAGACGACCCCGCCAAATCTATGCCTCCTTACTTTGGGCGTCTTGTTCTGCTGTGTGTCCTTAGACTCGCCACCATTGTCCTTGTTGTCAGTTGTGGAAGCTTTAGCGGCCTTCTTTCGGTGCTTCTTGTTCCTCTTCTTTGCAGCTGGGTCGCTCATTCTACTCTCTCTCGTTGTAAGGTTTGTTAGAATAGTTGAACTGTCAGATTAAAGAACACACACTCTTCTTGTATACGCTAAGTAGCCACCATTTTTATGGTTCACTTGTGTGTTTTGTGTATCTTCTCCGTATACTAGATCTGGGTACTAATCCGCATACTAGTCTGCATGAATATGGAAAATGGGCGGGGTCCTTTTCCTTTAAAATTTTTTTGTCCCAAAATGGCATCTCTTTCCGCGTCTCTTTCCGAGCAAGAACCAGCTTCATCCGTCCCAGCCAGACCTGACTACCAACCTGAAGACCTCCCTCTGACACTAGCAGAGCATCATGGTGTGTTGTGTCGCATTCTAGAACTCCATGCCGTGAAATGGAGAGAGATAGGCCTACATTTGATTTGTACGTACTGCAAGGAAGATTATAATTGATACATTAGCCATCCTATAGAGTGGTCTAGCTGAAAGTGTTTCCAGTTGCTAATGACATATCGTATACCGCTTAATTTTCGAGGTTACTTAATTTTCGCGGATTGTGCTATTGCAAATTTTCGTTGAATAAGTTTCGCGGATTGATATCATTCATCTGCGCATACGGTAAAACATTGCACCTGCTCAGCAATGGCAATCAGTGCTCTTCCCAGCTTTATTTGACACTTGCATGGTGTATTCAGTCTGGGTTCAGTAGCTATTTGGGTCCTGTGTGCTCATGTTTTGTATAACAGCTCAAGACCCACCAGTGTATTGTTTGCACACACACACACACAAATTATAGTTGCAAGACCCTTAAGTGGGCAGCACTTGATGCATGTTCGAGTGCTGCACACTTAAGGGCATTCAACTATTTTGTTTGCCATTGACCCCCTGTGACCCCTTGGCCTAGCTACTCTATTGTCACCTCCACCTATCCAATTAGCCTATAAAAACTTTGGTTACTTGGCAATGGCAAACAAACACACATATATACACACATACATACATATATACAAACACACATATATATACACACACACACACACACACACACACACACAAATGAATGAACGTGTGAAATTTATACTCCTCGAAATTCTATATTATAGCCCTTCAATGTAGATACTGTACATATAAGACCATTATGTTAAAATATCTTCCAACCATGACTATCGATTTAAATTTTGATGAGTCTGTGCCTTAAAACGCATAGACCCACAACTGTCACAGTTTAGTAATATTATCATAACCTTCAAAAACTTTTATGACTTTATTTCTAGGATCAAACAGTCCCAGCTAGCCCATTTCCATTAGCTATTATGATAGTTATCACACTTTTATGTAGTTACAATGTGTTCAACCATGACTAGTATGCACAGACCCACAACAGTTACTACCATAACCATGACCCTTGTACACTATAAAGAGGCTCTGTATACTTGATCACTTCCAACTTTAGAATCATGCAATGATTTCAACTAAAAATAATTGAAAACAAACTACTCTTATTGTACCCAAGATAATTTTTTATTCTTTATACAGTCTCTCTTGCAACTCCATTGGTGATGATGGAGCCAAGTGTCTCTCTGAAGGACTCAAATACTGTCCTCACCTTTGGACATTAGAGTAAGCTATATATAGAGCTAGATCTGTATTGTAGTTATCACACTCAGTTTATGGGGTATATTACTTAATTAAATACCGTGTAGCTCCAAATGTTTGTGCCACAAAAAGTTCACGTAAAGTCTGTGTTCGCTGTTTTGAATTAACTTTCTTGAATCACGATCTCTGAATTGGGGGTGGATATACAGTCAAATCACGAAATTTATGAAAATATTGTGCCATTAAAGTTTGGAGCCATAAGATAGGGTGATGTGTTAGCCCTTCAATTATACCATAATAAGGCCATAATTATAGTGGCATTCAACTTACGGGGTGATAATCTAATTAATGCAGGTGAAAAGTGGACAATATTTTTTGGGTAGCCATGTCCACTTTGGATCACATGAAAAAAAATTGCCTCCATTATCTATACCACAGTGTTGTTTTTTTGCCTACTCTTTCTATTTCACCTTGAAAGTAATTTTGAAGTCCTATCAGCTCAGATTTTACTCATTTCAAAGATTGATTCATTGAATTGCACTACTCTAGAGTGCTATAGTACTTCTAAGCAAATATATCTGCTGAGCCAGGGGGGTATTTGAGTGCCCCCTTAAACATCCCACTGCATAATGTTACGATGTGATTTAGCCATAACTAGTAGACTCTGAGATATGATGAGTCTGTGCCCCTTTTCTTAAATGCACAGACCCACAACTACCATAACCCTCTACACTACTGGCTCTATAGTTGATCACTTCCAATTCTAGAAGCAATGCATGATTTCACTTGAAAATATTTGAAAACAAAAGTAGTGTTGAAAGTTGTGTTCTGATATCCACAATTCATTATACAGTATCTCTCACAACTCCATTGGTGATGAAGGAGCCAGGTGTCTCTCTGAAGGACTCAAATACTGTCTTCAACTTAAAATCTTGAGGTAAGATTTAGTAAGCTGTAGTTATACTTAATCAGTTGTTTCGCCAGCGTACCGAAGTCCTATGGTCCCCATACAAATTTATTTGCACGGGAAGTAAAAAAATGGCACCAACTCAGCTAGCAAATTACATATTCAAGCCAAAATTTTTGCCTCCAAGATTCATCTGTGGATATAAACGTGGTTTGTATTCAAACTACCGTCCTTTAGTTACTCATCTTCAAGGTTTAGACTTGAATTCTAGTGATTTAGGAAGCCTCAACAACAACCTGAAACCCGTGGAGAAAAATTTTCTGACCAAGCTGTTGACACAGTTTCTCTTGTACTAAGAATAGATGTACGGTAGAATCTTTTTTTGCAGTCTTGACTAATTGTTCCCATGGAAAGGAGCCATGCAATAAACCATTCAATATTTCCATATCACGATGTGCTGAAATAGGTAAGGGTCGTTACAAAACTTGTTGAATTATTTTAAAAGTTATTCATAAAACAGCAGTGCAATCATGGTGCAATAAACAATTGACCTACAGAATATCAGTACAGAGTTGCAGAATGCCTTGAAAATGAAGGCACCGATGGTGCATAAGCCTCGGCACACTCAACTAGCTAGCACAGTATTATGCATACATTCTGTAAAAGAATGTCATCATAATTATTCACCTACTAGTAGGCCCACTGAGGCATGTAGGCCCGCCTGAAAGAGACTGAGTTGTCCAGTCACAATACGCTTATATACATATGGCCCAGGTTAGCCACATAGCTAACTGTGGTGAAGCAGCAAATGTCACAGATGATGAACCAGATGAGCCGCTTGCTATGATTATACATGTATTGGAATGCTCACCTGTGCAACTGCTGTCAGATAGTCCACTGATGCATTAGCTCACAGGCTACAATTATGTAAAATGTATGCATGCCCTATATGCTTACATAGAAAGCAGGCCAACTCCTGCCTGTCTTGCTTCTGTGCAACACAAATTCTAGATAACGCACACCAAATCAGTAGGCGTGGCCTCGAAGCAAAGCGCTCAAAGAAGCACAAAAGCCTCAAATCTCAGCAACTACAGTGTTTTGGACAGCAAAACACATATGTTTACAAGATCATTCAGAGTTATGAACGTAAGTGCCATCAATTTTGTCGCTAAAGCTGCCTTTCTTGAGATTTCGATGGAACAGACAGACAGACAGACAAAACGACTACCGTAATCCTCTGCACGTGCTACGCACGTGCCGAGGCTTAATAATAGTGTTGCATATACTGAAGAAATGCATGCATGTCAATCTTGGTGAAACTGTTTTCAGCGAAGAAAATCTCACAGATTTGGTTACATGAATCAATGAAAGCACCAAGGTGCATAAGCCTCGGCACACTCAACTAGCATGCACATGCAACTAAACATGTATGCATGACCTATGACCAGTACGGTCCACTAAGAGCCGGGTCTCAGCCCGGGCTAGCAAATTCTTGCCTACTGCACTGAGGATGTACAGTAAGCTGCGGTTAGCCTAGTTATAATATTTAAACCTCTGTTTAGAAATTCATTGATTACACTTTTGATGCTTGTAGTACTTGCAAATTGAATGCTCAACTGTAGCTACTGCTATCTGGCTGATGCTAGTCAGCCTGACAGGAATCAAAACACACACTGAACTAACTTACTATGATGGATACTTCTACACAAATTATTATCTCACTATATTCAATTTGCAATCAATGAGTTACTTACGTGTCCAAGCAGCTAAGCTAGCCAAACTCAAGTCCTTCTCAGGAGTCCATGATTCAAGCTCTACTGTTTCTAGATAACGCACACTATACTGGGCGGGATCAATGGGTGCGGTTTCGAAGCCAAGCGCTCAGAGAAGCACAAAAGCCTCAAATCTCAGAAACTATACAGCGTTTTGCAAGATTCTACACAACAAATTTCTAGATAATTTCGATTCATGAACGTAAGTACCTTCCGTTTGGACCATAGAGCTGCTGTTCTTCAGATAATCTAGTAACAGACAGACAGACAGACACACACACACACACACAAAACGACTACCGTAATCCTCTGCACGTGCTTCGCACGCGCCGAGGCTTAATAAATGAGCATTTTCTTACAATAATCTAGGATTAATTCATACATAGATACAAAGACTTGGTGGAGAAATTTTTTCAGACAAAGATTAGACTCCCATGCAGTTTTCATAAGCAGATGCATTGGTAGCTGCTTGACAATATACTCGAGTTCTATCTTGTTCTCGAGGTTTTCATGGATGCAAGCGCTAGACTAATACTACTACTCTTATGCTAGGGTGTCTCACAAAAAGTTCAATAGGCATGCAAAAATATATAGTCCACATAGTACGGGCTTTTTATTACTCTACGTGTTGAAAAACACTAGGGATGGTTTTGTGACACTATACTTGACAGTTGCCATTTTAGCTCAATTTCCCTACCAAAATGGCGTAATGCTGCAAATAAAATTGCACGGATTTAACGCTGGCGAAATGACTGTAATTATGCAAACACATGCACTTTTAATTTTGGGTTACAACTAATAGTGGTGCATAATTATAGCCCTTCAATTGTAGCAATATAATGTTACGATGTGTTCCAGCCATGACTATAGGGATATGATGAGTCTACATCTGTGTGCTCTTTATGCATATCCTTATAAGATTACTAATAAACAATATCTTGAAGTCATTATTCTGTTCAAAGGGTGGCAGTCAATGGTCAAAATGAATTTCAGACTAGTCAAAGTCAGTAAAGGTTGTCACCAATGATGTCATAGCAATGAGTCAGGCGTGAGATTTCACCATTCAGTCAATGATCAAGACACACAATAATTTTTTTAGTGATAGTCAACAGTCAAAAGACAGTGATGATCTTGACCACAGTCGTGGGTGCAAGTGGCAGTGGCAGTTGCCACCTCTTAGTGTTCCTTGAAGCTAGTATAGATAAATATTATAATGATTAAGTCAATCACACTTTATAGGGTGATACAGTGTTAGCCCTTTAGGCCTAACCAGAAATAGCATCAAAATGCAAATTGTCAGTGTTCTTCCCAGAATTTTTACTATCTCTTGCATGCATTGATAACTCTAGGTTTTGTCTAGTTACTGTCAAAAATTATCACTTTTATATCTAGAGTATAATAATGATAATACTCTTGCTTATATTCAGCGACATAATATAAAGTCTGACAATATCAAAAAATTAGACTAGTGTATTGTTAAAAACATACCAAAAAAACAGCTTTATAATGGTAGATAATTTTGGAAAGTTGACTATGACATTGTTTGAAGTCAATGTGCAGCACAAACCATACAGTGATAATCATTGATGTTGTTTCTTGTTCACAGAGTTGGGGTGTACTCAACTGAAGGAAGAGCTGCACTGGAAATGATGAGAGATAAGATGAACTCAAAACGAGGACCACAAGAACAAAAATTATTGATTGATATTTTGATGAAAAATGAAATCGTACTGAATGTGTATGATCTTGTGTAATTATTGAAATAATTATGCTGTTGTAACACAATGACCTCAAATCATGATGCTCTATTGTTTAATTGCTTCCACAATATTAATTTTGAATGAGTATATGGGCGTGGTACAAGTGCTTCCTGTAGACCATCACAAACTAGAGGAGCATGCACTCATCACTTGCCATTAAGAGAATAGAGTAAGTATATATGACATTTTTGTGCTGTGGTGAATCGCATCCAATTAATTTTATGAGCTGTTGCTATACATACATTTGATATTGCATAATTCATGCATCTTAATTTTGTATATAGTTTCCACTTCAACTCCATTGGTGATGATGGAGCCAAGTGTTTCTCTGAAGGACTCAAATATTGTCCTGAACTTCAGCAATTGAAGTAGGTTACTGAGAGTGAATGTCATATAATATTATGTGTGTGAACTTCAATGTAATGTTCTTTAGCATAGTATCAACACCCACTGCTTTAAAGGGTATGGTTTCCATAGATTGTATTCTTGCTTAAATTTACGTAAACTTGGTTTACTAGATTTACGGACTTGTAAACTTAGATATACCTAGGTAAACTTGCTATCAAGGATTAAGGAAGTTTACATGCCATGTATCACAAAGGAAACCCAATGAATAAGTTTACACTATGATTAACTTCAATGTTATTTCAGTTGAAACTTGAACAGTTCCATGCAGTATAACAATAAACATAAATAGTATCATGATTATAATAATTATTAAGTTCTGCATGAGCTCACAAAACAATTGCTCTTGGAAGTGGACAAATGAAGAGTACATTATCATGAGAACCATCACTTAAAGTAGTACTTCCAAATGCTGGAGCAAATCTGGAGTACACTCTTATTATTGGAACAACTTGCATACTCTGAAATGTACGAGACCATATCTGTAGAGGTTTGCCATACTTATGTCGTAGTGGATGCGAACTATACAGGCTTACAAGGATGAAAACATTTGTGAATGAAATATTATCAACTGTTAGGTGATGTTTAAAAATCCTATGTATTACTCCTGGTACAATATCGTATTCAGATGATAGTGGAGCAAGCAAAACATATGAAGATTTCTTGGATCGGTAATCATTCTTTGTGCCTAGTCGTACACCTCCTACATTACAGTTTGAATAATACATTACAGATTGTGGGATGCTGTCTGGTTGAATATCTGCAAATACATTAGGATACATAAGTTTATATGCATTTGTTAGTAAAGCCTCATCAACGGCTCCAGCTTTTCCTTGCTTTGGTAGCATACAAAACACTGCAGTGTCATTTGGCCATTGAAATGCTGGTGATGAATCAATGGGAGCACAAAGGAGAATGTCATTTCTTGGAGTTTGTTCTCCAAGAGCTGAACAATGTGCTTTCTTGTGCTGTAAATACAACAAAGTATTACTGAAGTTATCGGAGTAATCTGATGGTGGCATAATATTGAGTAGATCCTGTTCTTTCTCAAAACGGCGCATCAATTGTACTACAACTGATCTATTGTTAGTTGGAAAATCACCAAGCATTCCATTGTAGCGCTCAAAGCTAAATAACCAGAAGCTATAGATTGGTCCATAATCTTGAACACACGCTTTAAGATGTGCATGTAAGTGCATATTGGGTGTAATAGTGTCCTTTCCAAACAGAACTTCAACTCGCCTACAGAAGTGTAATAACAGCATATCAGCTTTTGTGATGTCTTCTTCACTAATAGTTGTAGAACATAACAATCTGCAAGCTATTACAAATGATTCCCAACAATGATAATGTGCAGAAGGTAAGATATCACGTAAGGCAAACAGTGAGAATATGGTTGTCCAGTTCTTCCACTGGTCAGCATTAAAGCTTGCAAATCCAGACTTGATCTTCTTTGGAATTCGTCCAATTCCAGATGGAACTGGCACAGAGTCTACACGTGTCTGAATAAGTTCAAATTGTGCGTTTGATATGATACCCTTTTCTATCCACTTGTTGAGAATTGTTTTGGCAGTACCTAAGAATAGGTTATGCATTGGATCAACAATGTTCTGTCTTATGCAGTTAAAGTAACCCAATTCAAGTAAAGCTGAATATCGAATACCCCTAGCTGATTCCAAATTACTCTTCTCTTGTTGACTATTTGCTTTTAAAATTTTTGTGTAAACATATTCCTTATGGTCAGATATATTCCGAGAGGGCCAGTTTTCTCTATCAAATCCAGAACAGTCTCGTCCACCTATAAACTTCTTATGACATCGTGAACATCCAAAAGTAGCAGAATGGCCCAAGAATCCACACAACTTACGTCCAGCAGGAATGTCACATGCAGCACATAATAGCTTAGCCCTAATTGTTAACTTAAATCGAGGTGATTCTGCTGTATACATTTTCACTCCACTTTCAAGAGATTTAAGTTCATCTACTAATGGCTCTAGTAAGGAATTGACATGATGTGGCTCAGGTTGTATATGAGGAATGATTCCTATCAAGATTACATTATTTCGTTTAAATCTTTGTGTACGTGGCAAGTTCATGATTGTCATATACAGAGCACCGATTGAATCTGTTGTATGTTTGAATGGTCGAAACCAGTCTAAATTTAGCATTAATCCAAAGTGCCTGGGCCGAGAAAAAAGTCTGCATTGTCCTTCCATATTTGACCATCATACACATCACCTAAATATCCTGAAGGAACATGACGATTTCTCCACAATTCCATTTCTCTTTCAACACCTTGTCTGAGCAAAATTCTACCCAAGGAAGCATGCAAACTTTTATAAACGTAAGCGTTAATCGGATAGTACTTTATTCGTCCAGAGGCATATGTGACTTGTTTGTAAAGTGGCGCGTGACATGGATTTCGATAAAGTAAAATTCTGTGTTGTGGAAATGGGATGTAATTACAGCGAATTAACCTACCAGTTGCAGCATCAACACAAGATTCACTCACTTTGTGGATAGAATAACATTTTCCACACATTGCGTAGACCTGAAACTTGTCACTTTCGATATCCAAAAGCTTGTAGGCAAGATGTAGTGATGATGGAAATAAATTGGCAAGAAATGAAATGGCTGGTGAGGCAGTTACTTTACTAAGAATAGTAAAGAAGCTTTTCAATACTGTAAGAAAGATTCCTATTGCCTGAGCACTAATTGCATAAGCCACTTGCCAACTAAAAATCAACAAAACTAGCCACCTCACACTTGAAATTACTTGAGGAAAGCTATCATCAGGTTGCGACTCTCCATCTTGATCTCTGGTATCACTCTCTGATTCCGTGTCAGAGTCCCACTCTTCAATAATCGACTCATCTTCTGACTCTGTGGGCTGGTCAGCATTTCCTATAGATCAAGGCATTGCACTTGAATATCTAATTTCCATTGATTATAGTAACATTATAATTAACACTAACTAACACTTAGTCTAGAGGAACAAGTAAGTATTACAACATACTTGAATCATAAACAGTGGACAATGCATTTACAATGAATTCTGTACTATAACAAAGGTTCAATTCATGAGTGTATGGCATGCGTACATTTAGCAAAAGTTACGAACAGTTTCATACACTCACCACAATGATAATTTTTATGTGACTCATCGGATCCGGACATGACCTGGCTAGTCATTGTACTTGCCAATGTCAAGGAAGGTTCAATGGTGTCTGTCCCAAGCTCCTGTTCAATTTCACTGATTTCACCAGTACTTGTGTCAGCTGTGACAATGCTCATTTCAATGTCTGATGAAGACCCATCATGATGGTCTAGCTCGTGCCCCGATTCCTGGCTTAAAGTCTGACTTACTTTCGCTCTTTTTCTCCACTGACCAGACTCACGATCATAATAACTATGTTTGTGATCATGGTATGTTCTTCTGCTCACCATCTGCTGACAGTGAGGACATTCAATTCTTCCTTGACTCCTAGTACATGATTTGGTGCTGGTTTCCATTATAACACTGTCTTACTGCTTCGTGCACTGTGACGGTTACCGTAGCTTCTACGTGTATCGTTGGTATAATTATGCACTATAATTATGCATGATGTAATGCTGAATGTGGACCACATCCTGTGCTAAAGCATGAGCATGCGCGCGCAATGAGACTCTGTCTATAAAAATAAGTTAAAAATAATGAGATGATCTAATCTGTAATTACTGTGTTTGTTTACACTCAGCAAGTAATCTTACCATTAATGTTTACTACAATTATACACATACACATCCTGTTTGTGGCTTTGTGCATTTATTTATTTATGTGCATTATCATGTTCTGTAAGATTAATGTTGACACCACGCTATATAATTTTACTAACAATTTCTAATAGTTGACTGTGAAGACTGCAGGAGGTAGGACGCATTTCTAATTTTGAAGACATACAATTATGGCCTATAGACAGCAGTTCATTGAGAGACTTTGTCTCACTGACTTTACATATTACACGACCAAATGAGTATATATCTGTTTTGATATTTTGTGGAATAATGCCATCAATGAGCTCTGGCGCTAAGTGACAATGATCTTGTCGATATAATTCCTTTTCTTCACTTGTCAACCTGTACCGTTTTGGTGAAGAAAATGTTCTAGCTTTTCCAAAATCTATCAATATAGGCCAAAGGGGAGGGGAGTTTTCATAAGCAGGAACAGTATCTGATAAAACAATGTTATCACACTTTATGTCGTTATGTAAAATATTTTTGCCATGAATATACTCAATGGCATTACAAATCCCAGATAGCACACGTACCCATTCTATAAGGCCAAAACTACAGGCATCATGATTAGCAATCTTCTGTGAAAGAAAATGGTGCAGTGTGATTGGGAGACCATTAACTGAGTAATACTTTGTCACCAATAGTGGAATTTTACTTTGTGTATAGTCATATACACCAATGAACAGTGGAAGGTTTGGATGCCCTTTACAAACAGTTGCCATTATGCGAGCTTCATACAGTACGATGTTTCGAGAACATAGTGAAGTATTGAATTCCTTCACTGCCACTTCAGTTGAACAGAAAATCATTTTGCGACAGCAACCAAAAGTACCACTGCCAACAAATGTGCCGTCTTTATGATATTCTGTACCTACACAAAGGAGAATTTAGTTAATCAATATTCATGACAATCACGGCATGACATGCTTGACATAATACCATGCACACATGCATGCAATGCTGGGCATGCATGCATGGTACTGCTGTAGCTCGGCTGTGGTGTATGTATATCAGTACAGAGTGCACTTTATTATGACTGTTACAGTAATAATCAAAGAAATTCATAGTTCATCATCAAGATTCATTATTATGTCACGGATATGAGCTTCACTCACAATTACTCCCATCAATAATTTATTGGTGAGGGCAGATGCTTTGCCTTTTATAAGACGTATCCGTACCTGAATCATGAGCTCTACTGCATTATCGTAACAATAATGAACTTGACGATCCATGTATGAATTCACTACGATTGACTTGAACACATGCAGTATAACTATAATGATAATATTATTATGCATCGAGCCTATAGTTTTATGCTTGGTAAAAATAAAATCATGCCAGGCTCTTTGATCTTGACTCGCAGTGCGTGAAATGCTCAGTTCATGCATCACTGATTATCGTAAAAATTAGTCAAACAATTTGAAACAAAGCCAAGATGACTCCATAACTGTGCAGTTATAATATTATATTGTAAACAATATCATGCATAATAATAATAATAATAATAATAGCATAACCTTTTTCCTGATCCCGGATTGGCATAAGACCTGGTGTTGCATTCTTTAGTGAAAATCGATCTAGAAAAATCAGTGACTCATGACCCTGCACTTTTTGATCATTCACTAGAATGGAGGATGATAGTGCATTTGATGTTGCTGTTGCCTTCATGAGCGATGCATGGGCTGTCCGTAGTCTCGCATGTTGGAATCTAGATGCTGAGTCAGATCTGAAAGTGACACCGCCATACAACAATGTCATGACTAAGTGTTCATGTTATATAAAAATTATGTATCATACTTAAACAACGCTGACAATATTAATTTTATTAATAATTATTAGGCATTATTATGATGATCAAAACTGGGATATTTTAGATCTCACCTTTTCGGTGTTCGTGTTGCATTGGTAAGTTTTTCTTTTAAGTGTCTACATGACAGATTTGATAGCTTTAATGCATTCTTAGCTTTTGTGAGGTCCTCTTTTGCTTTTAGTAACTCATTCCTCCTTTTTTGTCGGGCAATCTTCTGTCTCTTGTTGCGTCTAATGTTTCTTTGTTGCAATCGTTTGCCACTGCATTTCTTTTGTGGCTGAGACTGAGGGCAGTTGATTACACTCTTTGGAGCCTCGGAATTAGCTAGATCTAGAGTAACTAGTACTGCTGGATTATGCTCATCACATGAAGCCATTGGTTGAATCTACAAGTAGTATAGCGGGCTGACTGTAGCCTCACACATAGACAGGCTAGGTGTCTTGGTGCACTTAACTTAGAGTAGCTGTCTGTAGCTAGTAAATTAGTATTGTGTGATGCGTGATCTCAATCACTATTGTATGTCTTGACCAACCAGATGCGTCCAGTTCTTACTCGCGGTTCTGCTGCCCGCCATTATGGCAAACCAACCAACCAGTTTCTCACAAAGCTGTAGATCCCGCTCTTTTTGGCCGCCTTTTTCTCTTCCTTTAGATCTATAGACTCTATAGCTACTTCCATTTTTCAAGAATATAGCACACAAGTTAGTCTACAGCAANGGTCACACAAAAAATAATGCATGCATTGGAATCAAGGCGAGAATAGGAGACCATACAAGTGCAAATTGCATTCCAATGACGCATTTTCAACTAATGAAATTTCAGTATTGATTTTTAGGCCATTTTTTCAAAATCTTGCTGCTTCCGTGCAATAGCACGTTTAAACTGACACTGTGATTAATTAAGAGTATGTAATTACTTCTACCCATCTCTAGCTTACTTTAACTCCTCAAGTTGAGGACAGTATTTGAGTCCTTCAGAGAGACACCTGGCGCCGTCAGCACCAATGGAGTTGTCAGAGATACTGTATGATACGAACATGTGATATGATGTTCAATATCTGTTATCAGCAATGGATATCATTCAGACCACAAGAAAAAATAACGATAGTAATTTAATTGTCACACTAAATAACCAACATTGATGTACTGTATGCAATTTCTCAAAATTTGATATGTTTTCATTATGAAACACTGTAATGTAGGTTACACATACATAATTCAATTCGTTTGCAGGCTTCTCTCTTTTAATTTTAAGGAATTATCGTATAGTGAAAAATTATCGGGGGTATAAATTTTCGTGAAAAGCCAAGACGGGGCAGGGCTTCAGAAGTAAATATTGGTGGTTTTAATTTTTATGACTCAAATATCTCCAACTTACAGTGCTTTAAGGTCTTGTGACAGTTTATCTGCTGTGGTATACATGAAGAATACCATTCTAGCTAGATAGCTATTTAGACTACAAACTTCTTAAAAGGACGGACAAGAGATATAGCCTCATTCCCAGGCTCTCTCCCTAAATATTACACGCTGAAAAATAGGAAGGGAGAGAGCCTGGTACGTGAAATCACGTGAATGACGTAGCGTGCAGAAAAATTGGTATGCTGTAGTAGAGAAACCATACAGACTCTCTCTACGGTCTCTCTACGGGCAACGTCATTCACGTGATTTCGCGTATCAGGCTCTCTCCCTTCTTATTTTTGCGCGCGCGCGTGCATAAATATTCACTGGGAGAGAGCCTGGGAACGAGGCTACAAGAGATAGAGAACTGAAGTCTTTCACAACGTGCACATGGCCAGTATCGTGACCTTTGACCTAGGAAAAAGACGGAAAAATTTCGTGACTCAGGGGTTAGTCATGAAAATAACAAAAATTTTGAACCCCACAAAAAATTTCCCCTAAACGGTATTTACATGAGAGAAGCCTAAGAAGCTATCAATTATAAAAGTTTGAAACTGTCTTTATACACTTACTCTAATTCCTGAAGTTGAGGACAGTATTTGAGTCCTTCAGAGAGACACTTGGCTCCATCAGCACCAATGAAGTTGTAGGAGAGACTGTATAATGAATGCATATTGCCTTGAACAGCACAACTACTATTGCATGCACTGAGAGGTTATGGTATAATCGTTGGTACATATGTGTGTATCCCTTAGTTCAGGAGTAGTCTAGTCCTAGACCCCGCCTTTTCCTCCCAGTGAAAAATGGGGATCAAGAAAAACTAGCACACATTTAGTGTTTTCTGCTCAAAATCGGGCAGAGCCAATCATATTGCTTACATGAAGTCATGTGAATATCACATGACTGGAAGTCGCAAAAATTTGTTACTTGTAAACTGACCAGTCTGCAGAATTTTTGCATGTGTGTATAAAAGTTTTGAAATCTGTTGAAACTTGAAACGTGCCATTGACATCGCTGTTCAAAGCTACTCTCGTTCCCAGGCCTTCCGTGGTGCGTATTTTATATGTCGCGAGTTGCAAAGTTAAGCCATTTTTTGGGGGGGAAGGCCTGGGTACGAGGCTAGTTCAAAGCTAGGTAGCGCTTTCATCTCTGAATGGAACAGATAAGAATTTAGTTAGTACAAAAGCCTGAGTTACGAAAATTGCAGTATCTTTCTGCATTTTCATGACAAGTTTCAACACAGATCAAAAAGTCACACTAACCCTACCGTAACACTCTGCATGCACATGCTATGCACACACCGAGGCTTAATTATTGTTTTTTTTTGTAAAAGGTCACGCTAACCCTACCCACTTCGTGAAAAATTTTTTTAGGTCAGGCTGCACGTGAATCATGGCAAAGTTATATTCCAGAATTTCACCGGAAGTTTTTTTTTAGACCAGTATTATTCTTTTAAAAAGAACAACCACTAAAGCTCATGTTGAACACAAACAATGTTTATTACTTACTCTAGTTTCTGTAGTTCCGGACAGTATTTGAGTCCTTCAGAGAGACATCTGGCTCCATCAGCACCAATGGAGTTGTAGGAGAGACTATTATTGATTGATGAAATATAGGCATAATAAAAGGATATACTGCTATCAGATTGATAAGACTAGTACACCAAAGAGTAAATGAACACATGTACTGTACTACAGGCAATAGAAACAAAGGTCAGTTATGGTGCCATGTATTTACAGACTTAAACATGTTTCCCAGAATTTTCATTCCTCATGTATATAATTATTCTAAGAAAATATGTTTACTCGGGAGGAGCCTAGTAACCATGCTAGAGTACTTGGTAGTCTTGTGCCCAGACCCCACCCTCACATGCGAGAAAAAGGGAGTTTGGTACACTTCGAAGGATTTTTGGGTCTTGCTGACTCAGCATGTCAGGATTTTGACGCATCAATCAGAGAGCTTCCATGTGACTTTATCATGTGCCACACAGACTCCGCCCACTCAATGATTCCATATTTGGAGCAGGCAGTGGCTGCTGATGCATTGTTGCTACACTGTTGCTAGACAACAAAGCTCTCACGTGAGAATTAAACTGGATATCAGCTGACTAGCTGAGTCAGCAAAATCCCAAAAGTTGTTCAAAGTATACCAGACCCAATTTTCCTAGGGAGAGGGTTGGGTCTGGGCACGAGATTAGAGTACTTGGCTGCATGTACATACTATTAGCTGTTAGCCTATGAGTAGCTTGAACGGGTGTACAGTAGAACCTCAATTATCCAAACCTCACTTATCCGAACTCTATTATCTGACCAGAGCTGGAAGACCAAATTTCGGTTAATTAGAACAAATCCAATGGACTCCGCCCTCTTTTTGAGCTTGAGACTTATGTAATCATGAACACAGTCACCATTATTCAAGTTTGATTGAAGAAAAATACAATTTACCAGTGTTCTGAGATGCTACAGAGCAAGTAGTAAAACTATCGTGGCTACTAGAGTGGCAAAAACAAGCGTAATTTTATCGCTTCAGTTATCAAAACAATTTCAGTTTTCCAAACATTGGAAATTAGCCTGTGCCTCAAGGTGTTTAGATAATCGAGGTTCTACTGTACTGACTACTACATTGGAAATTAGCCTGTGCCTCAAGGTGTTCAGATAATCGAGGTTCTACTGTACTGACTACCGTACAATAAGAGCTGCTAGCCTCAAACCAGGCATTCTCCAGCTAATTTATTCTGCATGTGCATGAATTATCATCTGTGTACAAAGGAAGTAGCCTCATTCCAAGGCCTTCTGCGTGTTGCTAGTGTAATTGACGATCTTATAAAATCGCCTGGTAAAGATTGTCAACATTATAAATCAGCAATAGTAGCACACAGAGGGCCTGGGGACGAGGCTACAAAGGAAGCTCAAAGGGAGAGTGCTTGGAAGATATTAATCACGTGCATGTTGTGGTTAGCAAGCACAGTTAGGTTGTTATGGTCAAAATTGCCCATGCATGCTCTTTGATCCAGTTGTGTAGCACTCATTGTCAATGGGTGAAAAGGACAGCTTCTCATACATTAGGCAGTTAAACTCACCGAAATATCTGAAGTTGAGGACAGTACTTGAGTCCTTCAGAGAGACACTTGGCTTCGTCATCACCAATGGAGTTGTGGGAGAGACTATAATATAATACAAACATGTGTGATATTCANCCAGGTGGCTGGGCCTTGTTGTATTAGTGGTCTCAGTACTCAGTGCCCGATCACATTCATGACTTTGTATAGTTTTGTTGATCTAGTTTGCGCTGAGGCTTATGCACCGTAGGTGCTTTCTTGTATAATATAATAAATGATCAACAATAATAATAACAACAGGATACATGTATCGATATCTATATGCATAACTACACATTATCAAACAAAATTAATTATTATCATCACAACATAAATTAATTATAATGTATTATAATATATAGCCTGGTTAATTATAACTCAAATTAAATTTTTTTACAACAATTATAAATTTGACAGTCTTCAACTCTTGTCTTCCTTAAGTTTGCCATCTTTAAGTTCAAAAAAACTTTGGTCCATGGGGGGAGAAAGCAAATATTTGCATCATGACTATAGTGTCCACTTAAGTTGTTAGGAGATTTAGTTTGGACATTGTACATTAATAAAGTTAAGTGTTTTCTTAATTCAGCGAGGATTCTTACAATTTCCGTGAACAATCTTTCCTTTTGTTCATATAATTCTTCCTGAATTCTTTCCTTTTGTTCACGGAATTCTTTCTGAATTCTTTCCATTTGTTCATGGACTTCTTTCTGAATTCTTTCCCTTTGTTCATATAATTCTTTCTGAATTCGAATTCTTTCCGTTTGTTCACGGAGTTTTTTCTCAATTCTTTCGATTTGTTCAGGCAATTCTTTCTGAAATCTTTCCTCGTGTTCCTGTAATCTCAGGCATGCTTCTTCCAATTCCATTGTGGGTCTACTAGGAAGTGAGCAAGTCTCTTGTCCATGACTTTCATTGGTTTCTAGATCAAGTGCTTTAATACATGGTACATACCAAGCTTCATAACCGTATATCCAGGTCTTTGAGAATGGTTCCTTGATAACATTGACTTCCTCATCATTGTCAGATGAATCATGCTGGGTGGTTGAAACTCTAGACCATTTCAATCCTGCACAACTGAGACGAACGACTCTCTCACTAGCGAGCATTTTCTTTTGAGCTCTTGTCAACTTTTTCTCAAATAGAGTGTTGGCTATTTTGTCTGGTACAATCAGTGTGAGCATGATGCAACCTTCATTGACATCAGCCAAGTAGAAATTCTTTGGGTCAATCTTCAAGATTTTGGCAAATTCTCTACGTAGACGTTCCAGCTCTCCAATGGATATTGATTCCCACTCTTGGTCAACTTTGATAATGAGTTCTTTATATCCAGTCATACCAGCTTTGGAGCCAAGCTCAACTTGTGTTAATCCTTGTGGGAGTCGCTGCTTAGCATAGCTTTCAAAATGCTGCTCGTATTCAGCTAGTCTTTTGTGATCATCATCACTTCCAAATTCATTGATTAAACCCCTGATGATGTCAAAATTGAACCATGAACACCCATGAGATGTAACTACTGTAAAAAGCTTGGTCATATTTTGGGCATTCTCAATTTCCCCAGCTCTTTTGTTCAGCAGAGGATAGCTGTTTAGTAAGTAGAGTGCTACAGAATCCTTGTTTGCACGCTTTTCAAGACTATTGCAGGTTTTTAGAACAAAGCTTCCGAAATGTTGGCGCAGTTCTGAAGTATTCATCTCAAAAGCATCAACTGTACACTGATGGTCATATCTAGTTGGAGTTCTAGGAATAGTTTCGATAGCTGCTTCAGAGGCAGTTTGTCCTCCAATGTATTTGGTCAGAATTGGTAGACGCTTTGGGTAGTCTGGTTGAGGACAACCTACAGTTGACATCTTGTGAATGTTGCATTCACCACATCCACATCCTGGGGAGAGGGAGGTAGTATCAAACACATCTTTTTCAGAATCAGAAGATAAGTGAGATGCTGAGCTTCCATATCCTGATTCTGGATATTCATTGATGATAGTATTGTCAGTGACATGTTCTGACATCAACTTCAGAATATTGCTGTGGCCACCTATTTTCTCAATCGCAATAGCAAGCCGCATTTCCAAAGATGGATTTTCTTCATTTTTCTGCCAATGAGAGATCATTTCAGTGAGGCAACGCTGCACTTCATTTTTTTTGTGGTCAGCCTCGATATGATCAAGAATCTCCTTTTCAATCTTGAGATGAACACCAAGAGTGTGCCACTTTAATTCCAGGGGCTTGAGGAGGTCCGGAACAGCACTGAGATCTGCAGAAACAGCACACAATAGGTACTAGTAAGATGGAAACATCATTGGGCGAGCCTGAGTGAAGGATCTTTATTTACAGAACTATGTATTAGTAGATAAAAGCATGATTATCTACTCTTGTTATTGGCAAACTTAGCCTCGTTCCCAGGCTCTCCCCTTTGACCTTTGAGTTTAAGATGTTGAAGGATACTTTTCTATCTTGGCCAGTTTTTTGTCACTTCACTAAAATCTTTCTAAATGACTGGAAAGTTTGACCGTATCTACTTTTAGTGCTTTCTAATTACTAGTGAACAGTTGCAGAAATAATTATTTTGTAATGTTCCAATAATTAGAACGAGTACAGTACTTCTCAAGAGTCCATTATAATATTATTATCTTAGGTTTGACTATACCGTATACTGATTAAAGATGTTCTCTCACGAAAGTTAATTTAGTTTGATTTCTTGGCACAAAAATCAATTTTCAAATCTACGTAATTGGTCTTTTATACGTCATTGGAATGCAATTATTTTGCATAATTCCAAACGTTGTAGTTCATTGGCCACCTGTCTGCTTTCAGCTGTGAGAGAGTCCCTTTAATTTTCGAGGTTACTTAATTTTTTGCAGATAATTATTGCTAATTTACAAATTTTCGTTGAATAAGTTTTGTGGTTGATCTTGGAGGAACTGGAAGTATATAGTCATGCCTACAGTACAGCTAACTGGTCAGAACCATAGTGAGCTCTCGAGGGCAGCTAACTTTTTTTCCCAAAAGTGTTAGGCGATAAGCTAGCTAAAGCTATATTACAATGTATTGTAATACATAGAGCTAGCTAGTTTACAGCTGTTAAGGCTGTGGTGGTATTCTGTGCAGCTTGAGTCTGCTAAGCTGGTTTGCTGCAGCTATTGCCTTCAATGGCACTTCTCTTGAAATTGGGCCACTTGGATTATAGGAAGCTGTGGAAGACCGTGAATCTACTCTGGAAATATAGCAACATCTTCAAACTGTCACCAATTTCAGTGACATGTGCAGCAGAGTTCAAAGTCCAAGAAAAAGGGGTGTGGTAGCATGTGCATATGTGATCGCACGAGTACTACTGAGTACTATGTACTTTTTTCGTTGAATAACTTTTGTGTTTGAATAACTTTGAACCGCAAAAACCGCAAAAAAACACGAAAGTTAAGTAACTTGAAAATTAAGCAGTATACAGTATTTCTCATACAGGCATGAATTGTGATTCTTTGGCCCTATTAATAAGTTCTATGATGTCCATTCAAGTTACTCGATTAAACTTTACAAGAACAGGCTTAGAACTAGCTCTAAGGTAGTAAGGCAGTACTAGTTAGGGCCTATTTTTTCCTTGACAACAATAACTACTAAATCACATTTTAAAAAAAAAAAGTTGTACCTTTTGGTGTATCGTACTCCAAGGTGTACTCAGCAGATATGTCAGGTCTAACACTCTCAGATTCAGCCTTAATCTTTTCCATTTCTGAGTGAATTGTATTCTCATGATGTGCACATGGACATTGACTATTTTTGTGACTATCTTCTACTTCTTCCTCACTGTCAGATGAATTGTGCTGGGTCGTTGAAACTCTACACCATTTCAACCCTCCACAACTCAGTCGAACTACTTTCTCACTGGCAAGCATTTGCTTTTGAGCTCTTGTCAACCTTTTCAGCGATAGAGTGTTGGCTATTTCCTCTGGTACCATCAGCGTGAGCATGATACAGCCTTCATTGACGTCAGCCAAGTAGAGATTCTTGCGATCAGTTCCCAAGATTCTTGCAAACTCTTTTCTGAGTCGTTCCAGCTCTCCAATGGATATTGAGTCCCATTCTCGGTCGATTTTAATGACCAGTTTCTTGCATCCAGTCATTCCAGCCTTGGAGCCAAGCTCAACATGTGTTAATCCTTGTGGGAGTCGCTGCTGTGCAAAAGATTGGAAATGCTGTTCGTACTCAGCTAACCTTTGGTGATCATCATCCTTGCCAAATTTCCCAATCAATCGTTTGATGATGTCAAAATTGAACCACGAGCATGCCTGAACTGTAACCACAGTGAACAGCTTGGTTATATCAGTAGCTGCATTGATTTCACTTGACTTTTGCTTGAGAAGAGGGAAACTGTTGAGTAAGTACAGGGCTACTTCATCTTTGTCAACATGCGTTTTGAGACTTCTGCATGTGTCAATAACAAGGCTTCCAAAATGCTCACTCAAATCAGACGTTTCCTGCTCGAAAATGTCAATGGATTGTTGTCGATGGCAAACAGGGGCCCTTTGGTTAGCTGTTTCCGAGGCAGTTGGTCCCTGAGTATATTCACAAGTAGTGAGTATTGGGAGTTGTTTGGTGTAGTCTGGTTGAGGACAGCCTTCAGTGCATATCTTGTGAATGTTACATTCGCCACATCCACATCCTGGGGAGAGAGAAGAAGTGTCAAACACGTCCTGTTCACAATCAGAAGCTGAATGAGATGCTGAGCTTCCATATCCTGATTCCGGATCCGCTTCTTGTCTAACTGAAGTCGGCAAAGTAGGGCTAGGAGATCCAGGAATTGATCTCAACACATCTTTATGGCTACCAACCTTCTCCACAGCATTAGCAAGCTTTTGCCAAGATGGCTCATCTTCATTTTTAAGCCAATGAGAGATCATTTCAGTGAGGCAACGTTGCACTCCCTTGTCTTTGTGGTCAGCTTCAATACGATCGAGAATCTCCTTTTTAATTTTGAGATGAACACCAAGGGTGTGCCACTTTGATTCCAGGGGCTTGAGGAGGTCCAGAACAGCACTAAGATCAGTACCTGCACAATATATGTAAATATAGCAGTGATTTTTGAATACAGGCTAGAGTGGCTTGCTTACTCAGCTTCTGTTCAACAAATAGTTGTGAAGTCATGGTGCAGTAACCGTATATGTATACTTCGTACAATCAAAAGCTTTCTCGATCATTGACATGTGATTGAGTTTTCATACAATATTGCTGCTTTATAAACGTCAAACGTTGGCTCCAAAACGAGGGACTTTCCCAGGTTGTTACCCACCAACCCTCAGAAGTGGACCACAATTTCCAAACATGCATATCTTATCTTCTTACGTAGGACAACTCCCTGGAACTGTTATATGGCATCGTATGGCAGGGCGCCAATAATAATTATATTATCCGATATATTATATTATATATATATTATATTATCCGATATATTATGCATATGCATATATAATATATATATATTAATAATAATAATAATAATTATGCATATATAATATATATATATGCACATAAAGATAATTACTAGAAGAATGTAAGGCATTGTGGGGCGAGCCTGAGCGAGCGCAGCTTTTTGCATGAATTGTAGTCAGCGAGTCTCAGTGAATATTTGTCAGAATGCCAAATTATGGTATAGATCTGGCTGTCAGTGTGTATACAAAACTGACAGTGTTTAAATGACTGTGGTGTGAACGTCAGAAGTTAGTTTACACGAAGAATTGCTAATGAGATGTAAAGTCTACAGTTATTTTCGAACTTGGTATCTCTTTAATACCCTCTGACACTGCCAAGCCTGGCATCATCGTTTTTCTCCTTGCAGTTTCTGCCTATCTTTCTGTTGGGCGCTGCTGTTAAACAGTTTCTGTGCCTTTCTCTCATAAGATATGCTTAGCAACTGTCTAAGTCTCACAACCTCTAGCTATTAGCAGAACCATTTGTCAACTGCTCTGCTCGCTCTAGCTAAGCTGCTTCTGATTTTCTCGATCGACTGTCTCGAAAACACGTGCACACTCTAAACTTATGCGCATGCGTGAGTAATGCATGGTACAAGGTACGGGTCGATCATTATGTTAGCTAGAATTAGCTTACGTGAGCGTACAAGACCCAACGATGACAGACAGACAGATCAGACAGACAGACAGACAGACAGACGCACCCCGCGTACTACTCGCTATCTGAGGCTCGCTCAGGCTCGCCCCAAATATTTCAATTACACACCACAAATAGGTGCAAGAGGGGAGGGGGTGAAACAATACACAAACAAAACATAAATACATAAGTCACAATAATTTATACAGCCAAACTACAGAATTAAATCTCGAAATTGGTACTCCACAGTCTCAGATTCACCAGGTACTCTAACGTCAGCCTTTGCAGTTGCATAGCAGTACATACAGCTGGAAGCATATCTAGAAATGAAGTGAGTCTTTACTATCACACCATGTGTGTCAGCACCCTAGGGCCTTGAGTTTAACCTTTACTTTAGTTCCAGACTTAAACAACTGAGACCATTGTTCTTCCATAGAAATCTTCACTTTCCCAGCGACATCAAGGTCTCAAAGTTCACATCTTACAAAGTCAACATGATGTTGAGTGACCACTCCAGCAACTTTATCAGGCAAATGCAGAACTAACTTATTAGTACTGACAGGGCAATTATCAATAGGGAAGTGACTGCGAGTCCGTTTAGCAATAGGGGTATCGGATTCGGAACAACTATCAGATTCAATCACTGGGATGGAGGTAGACACAGTCCTGGTGGTAAACCCTTGCTTTAACCCAACATTAACCGCACAACTTTCATCGGCTCCAGATATAGGCTTCTCAACATCAGCCTGAGGGACATCAGAAGAGCAACAGTTAGCGGATAGATCAGACTGGCGGGTAACAACAACTTGTACAGGAGAGGTTTTCTCACAAACTGAATGAGAGTTGAATTCAGGAGCCTGAGGATCACTGGTAGTTTTCTCAGTGACCACAATAGGTGAAGACTTAGTAGCAAACTTCTGAGAGCGCAGGGCATCTCTACGCAAGCGAGAAGGCGATTTTGATTTGGAAATGTTCCAAACAGAGCCCACCGTCTCAACTTTTCTGGACTTCCAGACAAGCTGAACTAACATGCCAGAACTATTTTCCTGGATTTTCCAAGAAAGTCTTCTTCCAGAAGACAGGCCAGATTGAATAGCAAAAGATAACAATTTGGGGAGCTTTACAGCTTCCACAGCACTAAACTCATTCAGACTCATTGTTATTATAGACAGACAGACAGACGGTTCCGCGGCCCGACGTACAACTCGCTATCTGGGGCTCGCTCAGGCTCGCCCCAATAAGGACGCAGCACAACAGGTGTGACTGCTTTTTGGTCAATAAGTTTATGCACACATAACGGATCCCTCTTTTCAGGGCAGATTGAGATACTCCAAGGTAGACGACTTACTGGAAAAAAATTTGGTTGCCATAGCAACCATATTCACCACCGCATAATTAATCATTCATATTATAAGAATTCAAGAAATCTTAATTATTCATGATATGCATGTCACATGACCACATTACATTAACTGGACGAACATGTTGAGGCAAGTTCGGTGAACATCTGTATGTGTTGCCATGGTAATATAGGCCATTGTCTAGGAGATAGACACATTACTTTAAATTTTGAATAAATGGCATAGGCACCCTTAACTCCCCAATATAAGGGCAAAAAAAAAAGTTTCCTTGCCATCATGATAAAATTGATAAAGTATATAAATGTTCTTATAGTTCAAATGAGAGATCATGAAATTGCCTTTATGTGTGTGGTTGCCACGACAACAGCATTAGGATGTAAATAAAGTACTATGATGCATGTGGACATAAAGGAGCATTATACAGGCTCACTGCTGTGTATGTAAGCTGTATTATAGAATTTTCAGAGCATTAATTGACATGTACAGTATATTAATTATTTATATGAACAAATCTTGAGACGTTTTGGCCCAAGAGCATTAAAATAATTTGCAATTGTCAGTCCACACATTGGCACAGTACATGCAAGCGAGAAAATGTTGGGATACATGAGTATAAGCGGTTGCATGCATATGGTATATGATGTGTAATTATTGAAAGGAATAAAGAAATGAAACAATTATTATTAATGACAATTTAGTTTAGAACAGCACTTCATTGTCGTACACATACTTTCATGTAGTGTACATGCACAGATCAATGAGCAAGTAAACTATATTGGAAGGAGAGAAAGCCGCACTCATGGTATGTATTAATATATTAATGGAGAATATACTCCAAAAAATATCGGTAAAAAAAAGGATACACTTAGTACATTGTACAGGTGTATATATGGACACAAACACACAACACAAGCTAAGAGGGAGGTTTCAGCAGCCATTGTGGCATTCTCCATGAGTGTCTTTTTAACAGTGTGTACAGTTCTCCATTGTCTTTCTTGTAGAACTCTTCCAAATAGTGCACATCCTCTTTAGACAGTGGTTCATAGTGCCTTCCCTTGCTAGGACCAAGACACTGAGTCCTGCCTTCCTCAGTGTTGACACAATGAAACCCTTTCTTCTTACTGTAGCTGTAAACATGTGTGTATGTGAATAGCAGGGGCGTAGCCAGGATTTAGAGTAAGCGGAAAATTTAGGGGTGCCACGCCCACTTTTGGGTCATGTGATTGATACCGTGACCTTTGAACTATTGCTGAAAGCAAACTGCTGAACGCTTTCGATCAACCTAGTGTGAACTAAACGGTTCTGAAGTTTGTTTATCAAGAGCTTAGACATAAATGAGCTTGGAAAATAGCTTCTAACAACAAACAAGTAAGAAAAAGTGATTCTAAAGGCTTGATTACTTATTGATAAATCTAATTAGTAAGTATTTTTGCGCTTCCGGTCAGCGGCAAAGGGGGTGCTCGAGCACCCAAAGCACCCCCCCTCCCTACGCCACTGAATAGAGCTGGTGATTCTTCTACAAGCTGCTCACAATGGATATAAAGACACTCATGAAGGCACCAGCTATAGGTTTGAGAATTAGTTGAGTATGGATCAAACCTCTACACACAGTGCATGTACGGTCAAGTTGACTGAAGCATGCAAACCTAAAGACATCTTGAACATAACAAAAGTTTAAACTACATATATACCTAAGTGAGCTGGTATAGTTGTGGTAAGGTACTCCAGTGAAGGTCTGTATCTCATCCAACACAGCAGCTGGACTATCTACCAACAGACCACCATCAATAGGGAGGATCTGCTTGGCAGAGAACTTGGCTATCCACCTCTTTAGATGAATGTGATATCTACAAAATTAAATGTGTGTGTGTGTGTGTGTGTGTGTGTGTGTGTGTGTGTGTGTATGCATGTTTTGAAATAACCCTTATGTGCACATGTTACAACATATGTGGTTGCCATGGAAACAGCATTAGGATACACATGTGTACAGTGCCTTATGTGATGGAAATTGTGTAGATGTGAAGAAAGTACTGTATGTGGATATGAAGAAGCTATCCAGCTCACCTTCCTGGAAAGAGGCACTTGTCCCTGAGAGCCAACAGGTGTTTGTCTTGGGTGGTGTGTGTGTAGGAACGTATCACTTGAGAAAAGCTGTAGTTGAGTGAAGTGGGATCTTTGTGAGCTTTCATGTGCTGGGAATGTGTGTGTGTGTGCGTGTGCGTGTGTGTATGTAGTTTAAGGTAAGCTATGTTTGGCTATCTTTCGATCTCAAGCCTAGTTGAATCAATCTATAATTATAGCAGTTCAGCAGATCTCAAATTCTTTCACAACAAATCTATCTTGTTCAAACCAAGTGGTGGAATTCATATTTATTGCTAGGCACGTGTGCTTTAAAAGCACAGCTAGACAACTGAAAGCAATAAGTGGGCTAGCCATTACAGCTTACCTGGTACCAGGAGTATGCCCGTTTTGCTGGATCCACCAGTATGACGATCAACTTGGTCTTTGGCAACAATGAATGTACCCTGTAAAGATAAAATCAAAAAAATTCTCAGTACTAACCATTAATAACTAACCCTACCTCTTCAGTGCCTGTGTGTTGGTGAAATAAGTAGCACTCTTTTCAAACAGGATATGGGTTGAGTTTGGATCTGGGACTGGGAATTGGTTCATGTACCTACACAATAGTCAAAGTACCATTTGCTCTAAGCCTAGCTTTCATGACTTCATAGGAATGAGTAGTTAGTAATTTTATCGACCCTTTACCAACCTTAAAACTACAAAACTAACAGTATTATATTATTTGCTCAGGAGTATTGTAAGGCAATCAGACCTGCATGTTCACTCTCACACCCTCACACTCACATAACTTCACACCCTCACATCCTCACACCCCCACACCCTCACCATTCAATGCCTCTCGAGTACATCTCATCACTGCTAAAGAACTGTGTCTCTTCAAAGTGCTCCTTTGTCTGATAGTTTGATAAAATGGCGGGATGGATCTTTAAGAAGGTCTGTAGAGCAGTTGAGCCAGTCTTTTGTGGACCAAGGATCACCAAGTTAGGAAGACGGGAATATATAGCTCTTTGTCTTGGACCAGATGTCTTGTGTGTGTGTGTGTAGGGGGGGGGGAGAATACTACAATTATAGCTGCATTATAGTTTGATGTACTGAATGCTTGAATTATGGACACATGTGTATTATGCTAAAGTCATTTCTCTTAAATGAACTGTCTACATGTATTGTAGATATAAATGCAAGGTGTATTACGGATCATGAAGGAATAGCACCCATGCAAACAAAGACATAACTACAATTATGTGAAATCTCACAAGTTAATATAGTTGTGGATGACAATTAATCACAACAACAGGCTAAACACACACATAAACACACACACACACACACACACACACACACACACACACACACACANGAATGATAAGCTACGGTATATTATTGTACAGATTATCGCAACACAACACTGATTCAGAAAATCCATATGAAGGATCAAGCCTGAATAAAAATGAAGTAGTCATGTGTCGAAATTGAGACCGTGCCATGCCTTGTTCCAATACTTTTTACCGCACTGCCCATTCCTACACTATTTATTTTTTTAAAATTTTTACTACTTGTAATAATATAGGTACCTGTGAAGTTTTCTATCCGCTTATCCAAAACATAAGCACTGCGCATGCTAGCTTTCATACCAATATGAATTACTAAGTTGATGATGCATGTTGTGAACTATAGCCTTGATCCCAGGCTCCTAGCTATAGCTCCTTTATAGCTTTTTTGTATTACTATAAAAAATTATATAATTATAGATAAGAGCCTAGAGGGGGAACCTGGAAATGATGCTAGTTGTACATTTACTCATCAAATATGAATGTAAAAAAGTTGCTGTCAAACTACTAGGAATGTACCAGCTATAATTATAGGCCTTAATTTTTCAGATCTCTGCTGAATAATATGGTATATACCCTTATAACACGGCAGTTTATCCATATCAATTGACTATATGGCCTTATCAATCACATGAATGGGACACTGCAAACATTATATAGAACCACAAACCGTTTAATGTTTACATTGTTCCATTCATGTGATTAACAAGGATAATAGTATACTATTGATTATCATAACTAGCATAAACTGGTAGGCTTTTGCTTTTTAAAATAATAATTAATGTTTGCATGCGGAATCTATAATCTATTGTTGACTATTAGTGAGAAGAAATGTTTTAATGATATGTTTGTGTAGCATATTATTATACCTGCATGCATATAATAATTATAATACACAGTGCATATGGTAGCTGAGTGGCTTAAAGAACAATAATAATTATGGCATTTACTAAGAATGACACAGGAACTATATCTATGGAATTGAGACATGTACAAGGAAGGTCATGGTATAATGTTTACATTGTCTCATTCATGTGATTGACAAGGATAATAGTACTATTGATTATTAATTTTATCACTAGCTCTAGATAAACTGGTTGGCCTTTACTGTTTTTTTAATGCCAGGGGAATCTGTAATCTATTGATGACTACTGAGAAGAGTTATTTTTAACATGGTTGTGTGGTACACCTCTTACTATAGTGCATAATGTATACAGTGGCTAAAAGAACAATAAGACATGTGCAGGACACTTACTAAGAATGACATCTATATATAGAACTTAGACACTGAAACGTGATTGTGTGGTATACATCAGTATAGTATACATTCCTTCCTGGCCCAGATCCCAGGAATTGACTAAGCAATACTTAAATCATAGATTGTAGTCGCATTTTTGCTATGTGAGGTTAATTTTATCATTCAACCAACACTATAAAACCCCAACATCAGAATAGCTGCTCCAGTTAAACCATGGCAGCTACAAATGTCAAGCAGGAATCAAGAGATCTTTCCAAGATCGTCTTGGATGCTAAGCATGGGTGGCTTACCTGGTGGTCTAAGGTGGACAGCATTCTCAAAGACAAGCCGTATCTCATTAACAGCATCCCTGAAGATCGCTCATGGGCTGCTCTTCACCAAGCCGTATATTGGCAAAACGAAAATGCTGTGAAAAGTCTTTTGGCATATCCAAGCTGCGATTCTAATGTAAAAACAAAGGAAAAACAAAGTAATGAAAGTGGGTCATATAAAGAACCACTGTGGATAGCTGTAAATTTGGTTAAAAATGAAAAAATTGCTGGTATTCTTCGTACACATCAAAATGAAGAAAGAACTAATAGGTTTTCAGATAAATTGCCAATGTTCATAACAGCTGAAAATTGGGAAAAGACAGACAAGCAAAAATTACCCTTGTTGCTTCTCACTCTAGCCAATTACAAAAGGACCTATCATCCCAGTGAGATTTCTCCAACTACTGCTATGAAAGGTCTCCTTAGAGAAGTATTTGATCATATTGATGAATCTGGTTCCCCAATGCATTGGAAAACAGCTATGGAGAAAATATCATCCAGCGTTGCTTCTTTTGACCTGAGTGCTGCCGAATTTCTTGCAACTGATGTGCCTTCTCCAGGTACAACAGATGAGCAACGCTTCTTAGCAAGAATGGTGAAACTTTACTCTAAAAATCACGTTCACAGGGAAGTAAATAATTCTCTTAGACGACAGGCAGAACTGAGTATCAGTGGTCCATACAGACCTTCAGTGGATGACCTTTCGTTAGGCTCTTACACTCTTCTACTAGACTGCCTCTTGTTCTATTGGTCAGAGCTTAATCCAGTTCGTGAAAGAACATACCGAGCAATGAATCTCAGTGATGCAGACCTAGACATGTACAAGGAAGGAACCCAATTTGTCTGGATAAATTTTGTTTCTACTTCACTGAACGAAAAAGTGGCAGAAAGGTTTGCAGGGAAAAATGGCACAGTGTTTGAATTTATAAACAACAAAGTAACCACTAAAACCTGGCAACCTCGTAAGCTTAGTCATGCCCTTCATGACCTTTCTGAGTATGATTACAAGGAAGAAGCTCTGAACCCTGCAGGAGCAGAGTATCGTGTCATATCAGTTGATAAAATAAATAGTCCTAAGAGAATTTTACTCGAATTAATGAATCCAGCTTAGCCTTGGACAATTATTTTTCTAAAATGTGTGCATGCACCTGCATTAAACTTTTTTGTTTCTGTTAAACTTAGCAATAGCGATGTAAATTATTAGTAACTGATTAAATTAATTTAATTTAGGAGTTAACTGTTTCTATCTTTGTGATATTAAGACAGAATTTTTTCTTCAAGGACAGTTCCATATGACATAGCTATAATCACTCACTCAGATCTCCACAGATTCACATGGCCTTAAGCTCGAATCTGCAAAAATTTCAAATGTGAACTTTTAAATATACTGTATCAATTAAGGAAAATTCAATATTAAAAAAAATTATTTATGAACAAGAAAATTTCCCAATCTATATGGTATAATCCATTGAACATGGCATGTGAGTGTCAATTCAGAGGGCTCCTAATAATTAGCAATTAAAATTCAATTAGATCTACATATCTGTCTTTTATAGTTTACTCCACCGCACTGAGGAATCAAAAATAAAAATGAAGTAGTATAATGTGACGAAATTGAAACATGCATGCCTTGTTCCAATACTTTTTACTGCACTGCCCATTCCTACACGTCTTATTATTTTTTTTACTACTGTACTTGTTACTTTATATGCACCATGCAGATCTGCACGTTTGCATACTTGCTCCATGTGTTTCCGTGACAGTAATAATTATAAATAAACTACAATAAATTAATTACTATAATAAACTAGCAAATTTGTTAAGCAATAACAAAAAACAACAATTATAAAGTAAATCCTTATTAATTGTTAATGATCTTCAGTGCTAATCTTCAGTACTGTGTATGTCATGATCACCAGCTTGCAACTTCTTGACTTTAGCTTGCAGAGCCACCACCCGCTCATAAACTTCCATAGCAGAATCAATCATCTCTTTGGATTGCTTTGCAGCCTTGACGAGATCCATCTCTCCATTTGCTCTTTTAGCTTGCTCAGTGATTGCAAAAGTAAGCACTTGTGGGTCAGTTTTTGTAAGATCAATGACTCGTTTCACTAGTAGAATGCCCAATGCACCATCAGTATCTTCTATAACTCCGTGGGATGTAAAATTCCAGCGATAGCAGTAGGTGTCACAACGAATTAGAGCATTACTGGTCCAGACAATGAACATTTCTGAGGTCTCATACTCGCCGACTGCAACATTCCCGAGTACGGTATCTAGTGCAACTTCAACAAGATCTTCAAGCCCTCCAATGAAATCACCACTGAAGAAATGGTGTATTCCGTCCTCGATCTTATCATCAGGCTTTTTTGTATGCCTGATACGTACTTGCCTAACCATTTCCACTATAGTCCCCGTATCAATCTCCTGGTCATTCTTTTCACCAGAAAGAATCCTGTGTTGTTGATTCTCAAGTCGAGTATCGATCATTTTCTCAAGGATGTGAATACGTTCTTCTGCAACTTGTCTTTGGTCTTCCTGTTCCTTTTCAAGAGCTTTACGAGCCTGTAGAGCACTTTGGCCCATTATTGTTCCGTAATAATTGTATAAAAAGTTATCGATTTGAAGTTGCTGATTATGTGAATTGAGACACTTGCATGCACGATCAGCCTCCTTATATATATACTGTCAGACTAAATAGGAAACATGCACAATCCAAACAATTAAAATAGCTGATATTTATTCAATTGTTATGTGCACCCTATTCCAAGAAAGAGGAAGCTATATATATTATATACAATCACATCATGCATCCAAACTATTCAACTTGTTACTCCGCTGGATTCAACTCCACAATTGATATAATGAATAGAAGTTTACCATTTATGCAAGGAAGTTTATGGTTTCGAGTTTACACAAAGAATGATCTGTAGGTTAGATTTTTTTTCCCTCGACAATAATTCAGTATTGTTCTGAGTTTCCTAGCTTATAGGGTCTTTCATATATATAAAAGGCTTGTGGTCAGACATATTGCTACTATAATATATATATGTTTAAAGGCATTGCCACATACGTGCATGAGGTTGGCATGCAAGCCATCCTTGACAAATGTATAGCATTGAGTGTGACAGTATCATACGTACGGTAGTACGTATAGTAGGAATGGGCCGCCTGTCCCATAGACACAATACAAAATGTTGATGCTTATAAACTTTCAAGAAAAGGAAGATAAGCCTTCAAATGCATTTAATAGCCTCCCCCATACAGTTTTCTTACTGTATTAACTAAGAAAACTAGCAGAAAGTCTCTAGAGCACTCTGGAGAGAGCGCTGGCGAGAAGCCACAAGAGTGCAATTTTGTTCTCCCCTTCCTTCCTTCCTAACTGACTTACTTGAACGCGATTTCCAGAAAAACAAAAGACATCCAGCCAACTTTGACCATATAGTGAGACTTCATTTCATGCAAAGTACGTCCTTTTCGACTCGTTTGCTGGCGAAAAAGCAGCAAACAAAATCTAGGCAGCTTTGAAACTCTCGATATAAAATACTGTACTTTTTATTTAGCCATTTTGATGTAGGCAAAGGTCGTCAATAGACCACGTGGTTTGCATGCATATAATGCGCATGCGCATCAAATGTACACGTCTGCTTTTGTAGGGACTGACTAGTTACTGCTGTGTGATTTTCTCCATGCGATTGAGCACCTTGGTGTTTAAAAAAGTGAATGAACAAGTATAGTAAAAATTTTATAAAAATGAGAGGTGTAGGAATGGGCAGTGCGGTAAAAAGCAATGAAACAAGGCAAGTCTCTGAATTTCGGCACATGACTACTTCATTTTNGAACCTCACTAAGATCTTCAATACCTAAAGAGACTAAGCATGTATGTAAATATTTGATAAGTATAGATCACAAAGCAATGATCATGGTTTCTGCATGAACATTATTATTGTTGAGTTATTAGTAGCTATACTATCTATAACTACAAATATACTATGTCATGCATGCTTACTCTTGCTTTGAGTTTCACGATTAGATAATTTAGATGACATCTTTAATGAATCCAAGGTGGTATTAAAGGCTCTAATTTTTCTTACAACCGTGCCAAGAAGTGGGGTTTAGTGGGCTCTACCTCAGTTTATAGAAGCATAATATTAATATAATATTATTATTGTAATTTATTATGACTATGCTAATGAGGGAATTCCCCAGGTTCTTCACCTTAAAAACATTTTGATACTACATAGATATTCATGACTACACTCTTGGGACTTTTCCAATGTGGATCAGGAGATATGCATATGACTGCAGGAGGTCTGGTACACTTCAAAGGATTTTGGGTCTTATATGTACACAATATTACGAACACTTAACCACGTATTGCCACATACACACATGCGCTATAAAAAATACACAAAAAAAGTACACTAAGAGGGATGTTTCAGCAGCCATTGTGGCACTCTCCATGAGTGTCTCTTCAGTGTGTACAGTGAGTCCATTGTCTTTCTTATAGAACTCTTCCAAATAGTGCACATCCTCTTTGGACACTGGTTCATAGTGCCTTAATTCCCTTGCTAGGACCAAGACACTGACTTCTACCTTCCTCCGTGTTCAGTCGTTTCGCCAGCGTTAAATTCGCGCAATTTTATTTGCAGCATTACGTCATTTTTGTAGGGAATCGAGCTAAAATGACAACTGTCAAGTAGTGTCACAAAAGCATCCCTTACGCTATTTCTAGAGCAGAGAAAGCCAATTAAACTTCATTGAACGTTACAAGTATTGTTTTTCAACACGTAGAGTGATAAAAAGCCCATACTACGTGCACTATATTTTTTTGCATGCCTGTTGAACTTTTTGTGAGTCACCCTAGTAGTATCTAGTATTAGTCTAGCGCTTGTATCCATGAAAACCTTGAGAACAGGATAGAACTTGAGTATATTGTTAAGCAGCTACCCATGCATCTGCTTATGAAAACTGGGAGCCTAATGTCAAGAGTAAATAAGGGGAGGAGAGTGTCGAACGGCGCATACTCGTGTAGAAACACTGTGTACAAAGTAACATGACCTGCACGTGACTAAACAACGTATATCTATCTGTAATCTACTAGTAAATTTCTACACTGACGTCGTATACGAGGCGTGGCCACGCACTTACGTAAAATTTTGGTCCTTTCTGGCCTTCTTGAAGCTGGCTGTTTGCTTTTTCACTCAGATTTGTTAGGTCCTCCGTAAGTAAGCTCGCTTGGACTTGGAAATCTACGAGCAGCTTAGTTTATTTGCTCGTTTTTTCAACGCTCTTGATGACGTAAAGTGTGTGGCCACGCCCCATTTACGTAGGTTTACTCACGTGCGCCGTGCAGGTCATGTTACTTTGTACACAGTGTTTCTACACGAGTATGCGCCGTTCGACACTCTCCTCCCCTTATTTACTCTTGCTAATGTTTGTCTGAAAAAATTTCTCCACCAAGTCTTGGTATCTATGTATGGATTATCGTAAGAAAAATGCTCATTTATTGATTCATGTAAGCAAATCTGTGATGTTTTCTTTGCTGAAAACAGTTTCACCAAGATTTATATACATTTCTTTATATGCAGCACTATTATGTTCATTCTGCAACACAGTATTGATATTTTGTAGGTCAATTGTTTATTACACAATGATTGCACTGCTGTTTTATAAATAACTTTTAATAATTCAATAAGTTTTGTAACGACCCTTACCTATTTCAGTACATTGTGATACGGAAATTTTGAACCGTTTATTGCATGGCTCCTTTCCATGGGAACAAGTCAAGACTGCAAAAAAAGATTCTACAGTACATCTATTCTTAGTACAAGAGAAACTGTGTCAACAGCTTGGTCAGAAAATTTTTCTCCACGGGTTTTGTTGCTGTAGGTAGGTTGTCATTGAGGCTTCCTAAATCACTAGAATTCAAGTCTAGTTTATATAAACCTTGAAGATGAGTAACTAAAGGGCGCTAGTTTCAGTACAAACTACGTTTGTATCCGCAGCTGAATCTTGGAGGCAAAAATTTTGGCTTGAATATCTAATTAGCTAGCTGAGTTGGTGCCATTTTTTTACTTCCCGTGCATGCAAATAAATTTGTATGGGGACCATTGGACTTCCGGTACGCTGGCGAAACGACTGTGTTGACACAATGAAACCCTTTCTTCTTAGTGGCGTGTTTAAGGGGGTGCTCCGGGTGCTCGAGCACCCCCCCTGGCTCACCAGATAATGACGTCATTGCTTAGAAGTAGCGCTCCAGAGAGCGCTATTCAATGAATTAATCAATGAAACGAGTAAAATCTGAGCTAGCAATGCTTCAAAAACACTTTTAAGGCTAAAAGAAAAGAAAAGAAAGCAAAAAAATAGCAGAATACGGTAGCATAGCAATCGTCGATTATGCGATCGAATTGCGCAATTTCGGTCACGTGACCAAAAGTGGGCGTGGCTACCCCAAAATTTTCGGGCGCTTCGCGCCCGCATTATATTAGCACCCCAGTGAACTAAATCCTAGACACGCCACTGTAATAATAAGCCTCGGCACGTGCGTAGCACGTGTAGAGGATTACGGCAGAACGGCTAAACGGTTCACATTGCTTTGTATGGCGAGTTTTGTTTCTCCAAGTTCCAAGAAGAGCAGCGATTGAAAGCGCTTTTTATATATGTTATTCGGGTTTGAGAGCTGAGAAGATTCGTCCAAGTCCTGTCCAATTTGCATTTTTTGTTCATGAGTTATTCACGCAAATGTGAGCGCCAACTCAAGCTCAGATAGAGTTTAGTTTTCAAAGCCTGACAGCCATGAACTACACTTTCTTTCCCTACTTGGCCTTCCATTTCACTTAGAAAAGGTAGCTTTTCACCGCTTCTCGAGCTCTAGCCACGCTAGAGCAATGCATACGCAATCGATTTCTGCCTGATGAAATCATTCATTTGGAGGTGTAGTCATACATTAGCCCTCAAAATTAGCTGCACCTTGTTATTCAGTGCATACTTTTTCACTAATATCCCAATAAGCGCATGCATGTGCTTAATAACCCGAGTCTACGGTATCTAAGTGAGGAAAGCTACATGTGCATTAAATTAATAATAACATCATTTTGTACCTGTGAGTTGGTATAGTTGTGATAAGGTACTCCAGTGAAGGTCTGTATCTCATTCAACACAGCAGCTGGACTATCCACCAACAGACCACCATCAATAGGGAGGATCTGCTTGGCAGAGAACTTGGCTATCCACCTCTTCAGATGAATGTGATATCTATAAAATGAAATGTGTGTGTGTATATATGTATGTATGTATAACCCTTATATGTGCACATGTTACAACATATGTGGTTGCCATGGAAACAGCTTTAGGATACACATGTGTACAGTGCTTTGTGTGATGGAAATGTACATGTAAAGAAAGTATGTTGATATGAATTAAGAAGCTATCCAGCTCACCTTCCTGGAGAGAGGCACTTGTCCCTGAGAGCCAACAGATGTTTGTCTTGTGTGTGAAGGAGCGTATCACTTGAGAGAAGCTGTATATAGTTGAGTGAAGTGGGATCTTTGTGAGCTTTCATGTGCCCAGGGAATATGTGTGTGTGTGTGTGTGTGTGTGCACGTACACACACATCCCACACACACACAGTCACACTCAACAGGAGCATTTTCTCCTTAGGGAAAAGTTCGAAGTGTTTCCTAGGAAGGGTCAAAGGTTGATCAGTAATAATGATTAATTTTGTCCACTTCATTATAAAGAGGAATAACTCGTCAAACAGGTTTAGAGCCAGTCTGCCCACTGCATAGTTGGTGAATATACTAGTATATGGATAACTAAATGAGAAAAAAAGGAAGAAAATTGATCATTGTACACTGTTTTACTGCATCCATTGGGATCAAGTATAATTGCATGACGTTAATTGAGCAAAATAATTATATCAACTGATCAACTGTGAGATCATTGTCAAGCATAATCATCATTGTATGTGGGAGATCACTGCATACTCAATATTCAACTAGGGAGAGCACCAGGGACTATACCCAGGCTCTTACCAATTCATGAATTAATTATATCAGTACAACTATGTGTGTGAATATCTTTTTGTGAGCACCCCACACAGCTCCACCATATGCATGGCTCCACATACATGCAGTCTGCTGGGAACAAACATGTTACAACGCCTATAGCTACTGACTCCATATACTAGAGCCATGCAGCAACTAAGCATATAAAAACATTTTAAAATCTAACTGTTTTACATATTAACCAATGAAGTACAATATCCAAAACAGCCCAAAACTTCCAAAAGAGAGAAGTGGATAGCAAAGAATACTTGGCAAAAAATATGATTGTGAAAAGAATACAATTTATATAACTACATTCATTTACAGGTACACATGGCACACATCAAAAACTAAGAGGGAGATTTCAGCAGCCGTTGTGGTACTCCCCACGAGTGTCTCTTTAACAGTGTGTACAGCTCTCCATTGTCTTTCTTATAGAACTCTTCCAAATAGTGCACATCCTCTTTGGACACTGGTTCATAGTGCCTTCCCTTGCTAGGACCTAGACAATGACTCTTGCCTTCCTCAGTATTGACACAATGAAACCCTTTCTTCTTATTGTAGCTGCAACCATGTGTGTATGTGAATAGACCTAGGTGGCTATATAGATAATCTTCTCAGTACAAGCTAGCTGCTCACAATGGAGATAAAGACACTTATACAGGTACCTATAGGTTTGAGAACTAGTTCAGACCTTTGCACACAATACTTGTATGGTCAAGCATGCACACCTAACATAATAGGTTTTTTTATGAACTACATACCTAAGTGAAGTAGTTGTGGTAAGGTACTCTTGTGAAGGTCTGTATCTCATTCAACACAGCAGCTGGACTATCAACCAACAGACCACCATCAATAGGGAGGATCTGCTTGGCAGAGAACTTGGCTATCCACCACTTTAGATGAATGTGATATCTATGAAATGAAATGTGTGTGTGTATGCATGTAACATTCCCTTATGTGCACATGTTAGCTAGTGGTTGCCATGGAAACAGCATTAGGATACACATGTGTACACTACCTTATGTGATTATTATAGATGTGAAGAAAGTATATGTGGATATGAAGAAGCTATTCAGCTCACCTTCCTGGTGAGAGGCACCTGCACATGTCCCTGAGAGCCAACAGATGTTTGTCTTGGGTGGTGTGTGTAGGAACGTATCACTTGAGAAAGGCTGTAGTTGAGTGAAGTGGGATCTTTGTGAGCTTTCATGTGCTGGGAATGTGTGTGTGTGTGTGTGTGTGTGTGTATGCATGTACACACACATCTCACACACACTGACACACACACACACACACACACACACACACACACACACACAGTCAACAGGAGCACTTTCTCCTTAGGAAAAAGTTCAAAGTATTTCCTAGGAAGGGTCAAAGGTCGATCAGTAATAATGAGTTTTAATTGCATGACATTGAGCAGAATAAATCAACTGATCAACTGTGAGATCATAATTATTGTCAAGCATAATCATCATTGTATGTGGGAGATCACTGAATACTCAATATTCAACTAGGGAGAGCACCAGGGACTATAGTCTGGAGTATCCAGACCCTTTACACGCGCGTAGTTTTAGCGCGTGTAAAGGGTCTGGATACTCCAGACTACAGGGACTATACTCAGGCTCTTACCAATTCATGAATTAATATTATATCAGTATAACTATGTGTGTGAATATCTTTTTGTGAGCACCCCACACAGCTCCACCATATGCATGGCTCCACATACATGCAGTCTGCCGGGAACAAACATGTTACAACGCCTATAGCTACTGACTCCATATACTAGAGCCATGCAGCAACTAAGCACATATAAACATTCTAAAATATATACTGTTTTACATTAATCAAGGAAGTACAATATCCAAAACAGCCCAAAACTTCCAAAAGAGAGAAGTGGATAGCAAAGAATACTTGGCAAAAAATATGATTGTGAAAAGGATACACTTTATATAAATACATTCATTTACAGGTACACATGGCACACATCAAAAACTAAGAGGGAAGTTTTAGCAACCATTGTGGTACTCTCCACGAGTGTCTCTTTAACAGTGTGTACAGTTCTCCATTGTCTTTCTTGTAGAACTCTTCCAAATAGTGCACATCCTCTTTGGACAGTGGTTCATAGTGCCTTCCCTTGCTAGGGCCTAGACACTGACTCCTACCTTCCTCAGTGTTGACACAATGGAACCCTTTCTTCTTACTGTAGCTGCAACCATGTGTGTATGTGAATAGAGCTAGGTGATTCTTCTACAAGCTGCTCACAATGGATATAAAGACACTCATGAAGGCACCTAGCTATAGGTTTGAGAAATAGTTGAGTATGGATCAAACCTCTACACACAGTGCATGTACGGTCAAGCTGACTGAAGCATGCATACCTAAAGACATCTTGAACATAAAAGTTTGAACTACATACCTGAGTGAGCTGGAATAGTTGTGATAAGGTACTCCAGTGAAGGTCTGTATCTCATTCAACACAGCTGCTGGACTATCAACCAACAGACCACCATCAACAGGAAGAATCTGCTTGGCAGAGAACTTGGCTATCCACCTCTTTAGATGAATGTGATATCTATATATAAAATGAAATGTGTGTGTGTGAGCACATGTGTATGCATGTTTTGAAATAACCCTTATGTGGACATGTTACAACATATGTGGTTGCTATGGAAACAGTATTAGGATACACATGTGTACAGTGCCTTATGTGATGGAAATTGTGCAGATGTGAAGAAAGTATGTGGATATGAAGAAGCTATCCAGCTCACCTTCCTGGAAAGAGGCACTTGTCCCTGAGAGCCAACAGGTGTTTGTCTTGGGTGGTGTGTGTGTAGGAACGTATCACTTGAGAAAAGCTGTAGTTGAGTGAAGTGGGATCTTTGTGAGCTTTCATGTGCTGGGAATGTGTGTGTGTGTGTGTGTGTATGTAGTGTATGTTTAAGGTAAGCCATGTTAGTGGAATTAATCCACACAGAAAGAACTAGTTCAGCAGATCTTTCTACTACAACTAACCTATCTTGTTCAAACCAAGTGGTGGAATTGATATTTATTGCTAGCCATGTGTGCTTTAAAAAAAGCACACACAATTGAAAGCAATAAGTGGACTAGCAATTACAGTTTACCTGGTACCAGGAGTATGCCCGTTTTGCAGGATCCACCAGTATAACGATCAACTTGGTTTTTGGCAACAATGCATGTACCCTGTAGAAATAAAATCATTTCTAAAAAGATTCTACTAACCATTAATAACTAACTCTACCTCTTCAGTGCCTGTGTGTTGGTGAAATATGTAGCACTCTTTTCAAACAGGATATGGGTCGAGTTTGAATCCGGGACTGGGAATTGGTCCATGTACCTACACATAATGGCCACAAATATAGTCACAGGTATTATGATTGCATTGTGAATCTACTGTACCCCCTGACTTAAACCAAAGAATATGTTTTAATTTTACTTTTCAACACGAATTTAACTAATTTTGTTCACGACTTTATAGGAATTAGCAGTTTGTAATTTTTCGACCCTTTACCAACTTTTTTTACACTTGCCAACAATTTGCCTAGGAATTGTAAGACAATCGGATCTGAAGGCTCACACTCACACTCAAAGTACCCTCACATCCTCACATCCTCACACCCTCACCATTCTATGCCTCTCGAGTACATCACATCACTGCTAAAGAACTGTGTCTCTTCAAAGTGCTCCTTTGTTTGGTAGTTTGATAAAATGGAGGGATGAATTTTCAAGAAGGTCTGTAGAGCTGTAGAGCCAGTTTTTTGTGGACCGAGGATCACCAAGTTAGGAAGACGGGAACAGTTCTTTGTCTTGGGCCAGATTTCAACATGGCGCTTGTCATCGCATGGTGACTGCATGTGTGTGTGTGTGTGTGTGTGTGTGTGTGTGTGTGTGTGTGTGTGTGTGTGTGCGTGTGTATGTAAGAAAACAGCAGCTAGGTTATAGTTTAGGTCTGTGAACTAACACAAAGACATAATTTATTATAATGCTTACCATGTGAATTCTCACAAGTTTAGATGTAGATGACAATCATAACAATAGCGCACACACACACACACTTACAGTCCACAGTGGCACTTTCTCCTCAGGGAAAAGTTCAAAGTATTTCTTAGCAAGGGTCAAAGGTCGTTCAGTAGTGAGTTTCAAGTTTGTCCACTTCATTATAAAGATGAATAAGTCATCAAACAGGTTTAGAGCCAGTCTGTCTACTGCATAGTTGGTCACATGAGTCATGAATATGGACACCTAAAAAGCAAAAAAAAAGTTAGTATGAAAGTCGATCATTGTTACCAAGGTGATGTGATCAGAATTGCTGTAGCTACGTATCGATCTGAAACACAGTATAAATTTATGCACTGTCGACATGATCGATTGATTGAATTATAAGTATTTCTATGATGTGATAGTGATGTATTGCAGTTGGGGAAAGTACCTAGACAATCACAATTACGTCATAAACTTACAGGATTGTAGAGTATTGTTTGGAAAACCTCGCCCCCTTGTGCCATGCCCCTCAGAGCCGACAGTCCTCCAGCATAAGTATCATGGGAGTAGGTGTGAGTGAAGAGAGTACAAGTCTGACGAGGCAAAACCTGTTTCACAAGAAACACAAGTTCGAAATCAGAATATGATTAGAGGATAAAGTATGGCAATAAATTCTAACTCTAGTATGCTTGACTATCAGTAGAAACAGCTTTGTGCTTTGCTTGAATAACAATAGATATACTGGTGAGACAAATATAGCAAGGCTAAAAATGAATGCAAGCAAGACAAGTAGCTACCGTAGAGCGGGAAATTACCGCAGGGTTCAAATTTTCGCGATTTTCGTGGTGGCGATCTGACCGCGAAAAAAAGAACCATGAAAATTTGAACATGCAACTTGAATAGCGCTTGCGTATACGTATACACATGTGTGTCATGTCATTGCTGGATGTAGAATCCACGAAAATTTGAACCACAAAAAAACGAACTAGCGTTCCTACATGCTTTATCGTGAAAATTTCCTGCTAATATTACATGGGCCAACCACACTCAAGTTACTGCAGAATTAACCTTCCTTGAACTGTTACACAAATAGCCATCACCTTACTTACTCTGATTCCATCGTGAATGAAACCCCGCCTCCTAAAATCCGGTCTGAGATGAGGATATTCTTCAGTGGAGGTGACAGTGATGTTCCATACCTTGCTCCAGGCATCGTAGAGGGGTTGATAGATAGGGTAGACCCCCGAATGATGGGGGGACACTGAGTAGTGGTTATCAAAGGCTGGCAGGGAATGGTTCTATAGAGTGTGTGTGGGTATTGAGAGAGAGAGAGAGAGAGAGAGAGAGAGAGAGAGAGAGAGAGAGAGAGAGAGAGAGAGAGAGAGAGAGAGAGAGAGAGAGAGAGATGNTCCACACAGACTATGAAAATTTTGATTTTCCATTTCCTGGTTCATGCACTGTATGAATTTTTTCAATCATAATATTATAGTTATTGCATACATTACAGGTTTTGATGATGTGTGTACTGCTTACATTGTGAATCAACCAACAGTTATACATGGAACGTTGACTTTGCAATTCAGAGTGTTGAACACTTTTGAAATGATGGAGAGTCCTTCTCTTCGGTTTGGCTTCTTTTGTATCAAAGATGGTGACATCTTGGACGAAACAAATCAGGAACAGAGCTGTAAGCTGTGTTTACTAGTAAAATAATACTTATTGTTTATTGTAGAGAAGCAAGAAATTTTGTTGGGGGGAAATACTTTTGTGTTTTGGTTTTGGTTATACAGTCGTTATTAGTCTACACTGTAGCTAGTTTAAANGAGAGAGAGAGAGAGAGAGAGAGAGAGAGAGAGAGAGAGAGTTGTCTGGTAAAGATTGTCAATGTAATAAAGAGCAATAGTAGCACACAGAGGGCCTGGGGATGAGGCTACACATTCTCTTCAAGTGTAGGTATATTTATATTTCTAGATCTACCACACTACACAGACAGACGAAATAAATTATTGATAGCTACTAAACTCAATTAGTCTAGGAATTTCCTTTTTAGTCACAATAATTCATGAGAGAATGCCTGGGAACTAAGTTACAGAGTCTCCACTCTGGAATTTAAACTTTAAACCTCAAGGGAGACACACCCACACACCCACATGCACGCGCACACACACACACACACACACACACACACACACACACACACACACACACACACACACACACACACACACTCACATGTGCAAATTCTTGGTTCCTACTCATGATATTCGTCAGATTCTCCAAACTATACTTGTGAGGTTGATAATGATTGTACATGTGTCCAAACCACCAAAAGTGTTTTTTCTGGTTTATCAACTCCTCACTCCCATGTATATCGGCCTCTGTACCACCTTTGAAGAAGTGTCCACAAAATCCGAGATTGAAAGTAAAGTTGGGAACAAGTCTTCTGTATCTTTCTTGAGCTTCCACAAGCGCCTGTCATGGATTTGTGTGTGTAGTTTACAAAGCTATGTAGATATGTGTATTTTGTGCAAGAGTTTTTAAGGAGTAAAAATAAACCCTCTAAGTCACTTGAACCAGGATTTATTCGCAAGTCAAGTGAAATGACCAGTGACCACAAAAACCCTCCTAGCTCCTCCAACCTATGTGTGAATTTCGTAGCTGTAGTTATGAGCTAGAGTCAAGGCAAAATGTTATAGTGACAGTCAATGGTCAAAACAGAACATGATTATAGTTATAAATCTTGACAAACAGTTATACACTTCATTGATAATTAGCACAAAGATTTCAGGGTTTGCCCCACAGTCCCATTCCTAAACCACATGCTACACCACAGTTTCATTCCCAAAACACATGCTACATCAGTCTCATTCCCAAACCAATTGCAAACCAGACCACCGCTATGCTTATTGCTAAGCACAGGGAGGGCCTGGTTTATGAGGCAACAAAGGCCACAAGAATGCTTTTTCTGATTTTTCTGTGCACAACTCTGATTAGTCATCCTAGGGGGAGAACCCTGACAAAGGCACACAATCATGATCACATACCTGTACGTCACTGGCGTTCATCTTCTTCCCACTAGGTGCCACAAAGATATCATCAATGTCCACCAAGATGGATCGCTCAAGACCGATCTTTAACAGCGGTACCCTTGTCTCCTCTTTCAAAACCTCAAAGAGCATCATCTTTGTCAACCAGAATGTTATAGGAGAACCGATTAACACTTTTCTCACTGAACTTTTTAACCCTTTCATCACAAGTACCAGAGGCGATGTTGTCAGTTTGGAAGAGTTAATATTTTCTGTGCTCTGATAGGTCAGTGAAGCAAGCACGTCCAAATTTTCGTTCAAAGACAATTTCCTCAAATTCTCGATGACATCATGCTTCTTTGGTTCCACGGTAAAATCAGTCACATGACCTAGATCAAATGATCTGATTGGTGGAAACACGTGCCATTGTATACCAGTCGGCAATTGTTCTATCTTTCCACCATTCTTCAACATATAAAACTCTTTCTGTGAATTCACCTCTAAAAACTTAACCCTTTCGTGACTGACTCTATGCGTAATGATGTCATCAAGTACAAAGTGTGAATTGTTGTAATATCCACCCCCAGGATGCGATATATTCTTGGGGGTACGAGTTAAACCAACCATAGTGACCCTAAATGTTTGACAATAGTCTAGAAAAATTTTACGACTTGGTTTTGGCCATGTGTAGAATATTCGAGTGTAGTCGGCAAATATTATAAGTGAATATTTACCAACGATTTCATCGTTGGTTTTTGCCCAAAGTGTATTTGGAGTCTTGTTTGAAGATTGAAAATAAAAGTCAAAATCGATTCGTTGTGATTCAAGCAAACCTCCCACTGTTTTTGCTGTAAATATTGAAGTAGAGTCGGCTGCTAACAAAACTTTTGGCAATACATCAGGATTGTTCTTAGTCGGTGGTATTTTGATGGCTTGTTTGTGACGGAGTTGGTCCTTTTGGTTCACTTTGTTAGTACCATTACCATGGTGATGGCTGAGGATTGGTAGTTTTGGTAAATTTTGTTCAGTTTTGGTGACTGAAGGGGAAGTTTTGTCGCCAATACCTTCAGGCATAGGAGTGGGTGAATGGAAAGTAGAAAAATATGATTTGATGTCTCTTTTCTGATTGAGTGAGTGTAAGTGAATATCTTTAAATCGATTCAATGAATCTTTAACACTGTTATCGTGTGTCACACGACCAAGTTCACTGTCTCTAACACCTAATTTTGTATCATAAATATTTGGTTTGGTATTCCCTGGCATTATATGCCATTGTGGATGCAGACTTGGCTTGGACAACTTTTCAACTTTTGAAGAATATTCTCCCTTGAAAAGCTTGTCTGAGCTAATAAAATACTGCTGAATTTTCGCTTCATATTGACCTGCAACATTCCGTATACTTTCCGGATATTTTCCCGTTATTGTCCGTACACTAGCAGACCAGCTGTGAAAGTAGACCCCGTAGAAAATCAGCGTGGCTACTAGCACGACAAGTATAAGCGTCTTTAGCGTTCTATAGGTGATCTTGGACGGCATGTACTTAATACAGTACTGTGCCATTCTTCTTAACGCAGACCCTTCCATTCTGATGAGCTTTCAAACTTCTTTGAATGCCACACATTGTTCGATTTCTTCACACACTAAAAAAACTCTCCGCACTCAATACCCAACCCCGCGATATAACGATATTCATTGTTATTGGGTTACGGTAAAGGTCGTCCGAAACAATAACTAAATATATCAATAGACCGACCATTACCATATCAAAACGATCAATCATCATATTCAGATGAAGCAAGTGGGAGAAGCTGGCTAGTATCCAAATGATACATTCTTCCTTAAATGTATAATTCCTGAATCCCATATGTACAGTATGCATGAACAGTTAACATATAGTTGTGTTGGGTGCGACTGTGGGGCATTGTTGTTGACAATTTTTTTTGCTTGAAAATACTTCCAATGTAAACATCACAATCATAAAACACATTGTGAAATCTTTGCTTAATGGGTAGATATAGTACAAAAATAACACCAAATTAATCACAAGCAAAACTGTATATACAAACTGTATTTCAGATGCATAAAAATTATACATGTAATATAGCTAGTGAGCCTGATATACCTTTCATTGCAGCTAAAGAGGTAAAAGGTTATGATTGTAGATTGTCATTGAGTACACACATTCATTCACTATACAATAAGAGTACACACAGAAATTTCTCAATTGTTCGTAATAGAAGCCAGTGTACATGTGTGTGCATGAACATACTAGCATGTGCGATCTTTTTATTGGATTTCATCGACATAATTAGTAGGGAATCTCCCCGTCTGATCACCAAGGGAACCCTCGTACCAGTTATCATCAATCTTCTTCACAATTGTGATGACATCACCCTAAAATGAAATAAAAATAGCACATTCAAGATAAAACTGATGCTCACACATGCAAGCAAGCTAGATATCAAGACACATTGTTTTATTCCGACCTTTTTGAAACTGAGCTCCTTTGCTGATTGTCCTTCAAAGTTGTACTTTGCTTTTACTGTTTTAGAAGCATACGCCACAAGATCTCTGTATTCTTGAGGAGTCAGTAGCTGTAGACGATGAGAATCATCAGATTTGTCTAACAGTTACAGTCTCTAGGAAGTAAGCAATGTCTTCATGACTGTGTGAATCATAATCTGAGAATGCTTTCAATGTGGATGTTGCTGTAGACATGGGAGGATATAGTCCTCTTTAGAGCTCACTTACACTGACTGCAATGGTACAAGCTCTTCCTACTGGGCATCATAATTACATACAAATTCTTAGACTGAGATTAAGACATACTGAGCTAGTTACTAATAATAGTATACAATTTTTAAAGGCTATAATGTGTATTGCTCAACAACTATAAATCTATTATATCTATGACAGTAGATTAGAAGTGGAAAGAATCCTACGTAAGAGTTTTTGTTACCTTGACATAGTTGGTTGGGAAGATCCCTTCTCTGCCTTCAATGGTCCCCTCCAACCAGTTGTCATCAACAGTGTGAGTCAGATCAATGATGTCACCCTTCTTGAAAGACAGCTCCCTATTATAGGACGAATAAATAGTGATGTCATTATGAGGTAATGGTAAAAGTCATTTCCATACTTACTTTTCTTTTTTCCCCTCGTAACTATATACAGCTCTTGCTTTTTTACCAGGTGGTGGCTGCATTAAAAAAACAATGATGCAAACATTACATCACAAAAGAATCAGTTTGGTAAAGAACAGAGCTACAGTAGACACACACTTGCCTCTCATAGGTTTGGGCAAGCCAGCTAGCAGCTTAGCCACACATTGATCATGTGAACTAAAGACTAATCAGTGTGGCATCAATGCTCTGCTTGACAAAACTTTTCATGCAGTGTGTAAACAGTGCATTGTCAACACATAATGGGACACTGCACGAGCACCTATTACATGTACTTTTAGTTTCATTATCCTTTGTTAGACACACACATAGGCTTAGCGACTATGTAGATGAATGTAAGAAATTTGACTCAAATATCACTTATAGGTATGCACTTACTTTTTGACCATTTTTCTTCTTAGCTGCTAGATCTTCTTGTTCCTTTCTAGCTTGAGCAATTGCTGGGAGGAGATGACTGGGCACACCTTCTTTCTGTGTGTACGTGTGTGTGTGTGTGTGTGTGTGTGTGTGTGTGTATGTGAGTGAAGAGTGAGTGAGTGGGTGCATGTTAATTTAACACACAAACGTCCATAAAGGTTTAGTGCTAAAGTGAAGCAAGATATAATGTCAAACCAGCTAAACTCTACCAATATACTTTACGAGAAAAAGTAGATATTTCAAAACAAAATTAATATACTATATGGTACATTCTTTCTGCATAGTTTTCTTTGCTTACTCATTTCCAAACATAAACTAAAGACTAAGTAAGGTGCTGACCCTAGTATTATAGTAGATATAAGACTGCCTTCTACACATACACAGCTAGCCCTGAATACTTAACATTCTATATTGTAGCCCATACTATTATTTTATTAGCTATTTATACTATATAGCAGTCATGTATAGAAAGTATAACTGTATTTGGCTATGAGTTATGTATAGGTAAACAGTATAATATAGTAAGTGTAAATCTAGTTAAATTTAATACTTTGTGAAATGTTCAAGAATATAGTAGCTAAGCAGCATCAGGTTACGTACAGTACAGTCGTTTATAACAAAACCAAGTCAATTGCTATTGAAACAACACAATAAAGATCACTTATTCTACTGAAATGATATTCTTATTGTCAAGCTCTGGAGAAATCTATGCATTGTACATCTGATAGAGAGAGAGAGAGAGAGAGAGAGAGAGAGAGAGAGAGACTCACCTCCAAGGTGCTCAGTGTGGAAGCATTGGTAAGGGCACTCTGAAGTGTGTTTGGATCTATTCGGTCGAACAAGGCTGGTTGTCCATCAGCACCAGCTCCACCAGCTGGTTGACCATTGGAGCTGGAGTTAGGGAGTGTATGTGTGAGTGCGTGAGTGTGTGAGTGTGTGAGTGTGTGAGTGCGTGAGTGTGTGAGTGTGTGAGTGTGTGAGTGTTTGAGTGCTTAATTAGTATGTAAAGCAGAGTGATTTCGAAGCTGCTAAGATTTGTGCTAGCTTATTTTTCTTTGTTCAGATTAGACTTTTTCTGCAAAACAGATCTGGTAAGTTCAAATTATTGGAAAAAAAGTCGCATCTGGTTAAGCGTTTTTAGTAGAGTCAGAAATAGGAACATCTGTGAATCACCCCCGGACGGTGTTAGAAATTGTTAGCAATTGCCCCACTTTACCTTATATGCCAAAATGTGTGTGTCACAAAGTGTTAGTGTACAAATCATTCCAATGTATGTACCTGTCTCCTGAAAGTAGAGGGTGAAGTTTAGACATCTTTTTTTCCTTCCGTCTTTACTTGAATTCAAACCTTTCACTTTTTGTCTGCTCCTGTATATTGTGTGTGCAAGCAATGAGGTAGAGTTAGTAGTTTAGCTGTCATCAGTTTACAAACTACACAATATTAAATTGGTACAACCAAGGACTGAGATCAAACCTCCAAAATTAGCATGAAATAAATTTGTAGCTGTACTTTGTGGTTAAGTGGTGATCTATGGTTTGACATCAAAAGTTCTAACTTACAGAAGATCTTTCTTGCGCTGTGTGTTCAGTTCACAGAAACTTCAGTTCACTGTCTCTGCTGATGTGCATACCATAGGTGCGGTAGTTTAGCCAACAAAGGTCTGGCTGATTGAATGCTAATGGAATAGTTCATAGTTCGTCTTTCCGGGGTCATTTCCGCTTAGGTTCGGATACTGACTAGAGGTTCTCTGAATATCTCCGTATTATGGCGAAAACCCTGCAGACACTTCCGGTATGTGTGGAATGCGCGATAATAGGCTGCGGAATGTACGGATGACTGGCCACAAAGAATGCAGCGCTCATTATAATAAATTTTTGTCGTGTGAATAACTACAATGAAGTGATGAATTTCAACAACTGACGCCAACAATAGTCATAATCAATACCATTTTAGCCTTCTGACGTATCTGAGCTCCACGTTTTTAGCTAGTGGGCTGGAAAGCTTGCACAGTGTGTGTTTACAAAGCAAAGTTGATGTTTTACAAGTTTGCGCCTTTGTTTACGCGCTCATTTGTGTTCGAAGCTGTGTAAATTAGTAGTCATTAGTGTCAGTGTGTTGCAGTTCAATTACATTTTGCTTGTAAACTGATAACTTGATAAAGAGCTTTGATAGTAAACTGTCACCTACCAAAAGTTTACTTACTACCTTCGTTACTACTCTACTACTAGCTGTGAGTGTCCCTGTAAGGAAACAAGAACTTGGAAGTCATTGTCAAGCTACCAAAGTTGACACAACAAGGTGAGTTTCAGTTATCTATCAATGGTCTGCTTTGTGCTAAGTTTACTATCATTATAGTTTCATGTGTTACCACCTTGGAGCATAATGGCATAGCAAACTAGAATAGTAACAGCATGTTGTAATTTGACTACTCTGTGATATCAGTCCACAGAGTAGAACACATTGGTGCTAAAGATATGGAGCAGTCTACAGATAGAGATTTCACTGTTGTGCTGGAGGGAGGAAGCCCATGGGGTTTTACCTTGCTGGGAGGTGTTGACCATCGCTCTCCCCTCAAGATAGGGAGGGTGAGTGTTGTGTGTGTGTGTGTGTGTGTGTGTGTGTGTGTGTGTGTGTGTGTGTGTGTGTGTGTGTGAGAGAGAGAGAGAGAGAGAGAGTGTGTGTGAGTGTGTGTGTGTGTGCATGTGTGTGTGTGTGTGTGTGTGCGTTGTGTGTGGTCTTGTGCAAGGCTGCCAAGTGTTATAATTGCAATAGAATTTCCATACGATATTATGCTCAGCCTTCACCTGATTTTTTCTTCCTCAATTTTCAGTCTTTTGCAAAGTATAAATAATTTATAAGAATTTTTCCTCAACCACTTTTTCTCTTGCTTACAAATAAATTCCCTGAAAGGAATCCCTTTTTGCATTCCAAACAAACAAACAAACATAATATTTGTTTACTTTTGTGGTTTCACATACACACTGCACAATTGCCCCAGGGGACAATGTAACCATGGTAACCATTAACTCGAGAATTCCAAGTAAGCATTTTCATCCCATGTGTGCCTTTGTACTACAGGCACGTGAAGGCATGCACTAAGTAAACTGACTATTAGAGAAAAATTACATGTGGCATATTTTGGGGCATTTTTGAAGATTTTTTCACACTCATTTGTGCTTTGGGGATAAAGTGGTTAGCCATGTACTTGTTGGCTTCAAAGCATATGTGGTATACCTTTGCTAAGGATGTGTAATAGGTGGTGCTTGCACAAACAAGCACTGGGATGGATGTTTCAGCTTCCACTGGTTGTGAGATTGGTTGGTGTAGAAATTGACAAGACCTAGTTCTTAAGTGTTTGCTGTCACCAGAATGCAATGGCTCTGTCTTTAGTGTGAAGAAGTTGTCTTATGTGTGCCTTGTGAGCCATGTAACAAGTTACAAATCTTTTGTTCCTGGCTGGATGGATCGATACACTATAGCTGATTCTGGAACTGAGGAGCTCTTAGCATATCTGATTTTAGGTACATGTAAACTCATGAGCCCATGAGCCTCTATTCACCAGCAGGTTATGGTTCATCTTTGACATGTACCCTTTGGTTTGAAAGTAGCAGAAAGCAGGCTAGTGTATTATACTATATGTACCTCATGTGTCCACCCACAGGTATTAGAGTAGCCAGTTATGCAGAGGCTGGAGGTGCTGTTTAGCTGGTAATTGCATTTTCATTGTTTTATAATTGTGTTACCAAACAAAGTCAACCCACCCACCCACCTATTCAGGAGGCAATTATAGATCTCTATATAGTTTTCTAATTCCAAGCACTCCAGGTGGCCTAGCTTATGTAAGGGTGAGAACTAAGTCTGTCTTCTATAGCCAATCTATCTCCTGTGCCCACTTAGAGCTTTGTCTAAGGTAACCTTAGGTATATATAGGCTTGAAAACTATACTTCAGTTTAATAGTCTGAAGTCAATACTCAGACCTTTATATAAGCGCTCAAAGTATAGCCTAGCTTTATTTACAAGCACTAACTGAGAACTAGCCCAATAAATCTATCTTCTGTACAATATAGCTAGCTAATCTCAAGACTTGAAGTGGCTGTAGGCTTCAGAAAGCAATAGACTAGACAGCCACTCAAATGAGCTATGCAGACCCTCCTCCTCAGGCTTTGTGCTTGAACTACACTATTGTGCTAAACTATATAAAAGAATGGCTGTAGCTCACACATTGTCTATAGTCACTGAACTAGCCATAGTTGACTAGCTTCACTACATATATTCACACACTCAACTGTTCCTCCTCCTAATATGTTTTTATATACATCATTTACAGCTTCAAGTAGCCATGGCAATGGCTTATATCCCACCCACTAACACTTGTGTTGTACATATTCTGTTACTATTTATAGACACACAGTACATGCACGTGTGCTGCAGTTGCCCCATATAGTTACTTATTTTGAGCAAGAGATGCTTTAAATAGTTCCTGTGGAGTGGGTTAGGAATTTTAGCAGGAGACTTGAAGGTGCGGGATGAATTTGTGTTGCTTGTCTGCTCAATGATGTGTGTTGTGTGTGAATGTTATGGCAATCTAGTTATACAGACATAGCATGCATACATGAATCAGATTCTTTGTAAAGACACACACACACTTCTCTTCCTCACACACGTGCACTCTCACACACACGTGCACACACACACACACACACACACACACACACACACACACGCACACTAAGCATGCTAGTGTGCATAATTATCGGCATACAGTATAATTCATCGAGCATTAAGGACATTATTAACATAATTATCGTCACTTTGTAACGTCTGTGGCACATTTGTTTCATCCATGTATCACACGTTTCTTGTCATTTTATCATGATTAGATTACACAATAATAATACGTTTATTGTAACAATTAGCTCTAATGGTATTGCATTCTATGTAATTGGTTGGAATGTGAAGAATGTCAAATGGGGAGTGAGATAATTTGATTAGGAATACTTTTATCATTCACATGATCTCTCTCTCTCTCTCTCTCTCTCTCTCTCTCTCTCTCTCTCTCTCTGTCTCTCTCTCTCTTTCTCTCTCTCTCACTCTCCCCCTCATCTACACAGGTAACCCCAGGAGGTAGAGCTGCAGGGAGTGGTCTGGTTACCGGTGACTACATCTTGGCCATCAACGACAACCCTTCAAAGGATCTAAAGCATATTCAAGCTCAGCAGATCATAAAGTCATCAAAAGAGAGCATCACGTTAAAGTGGTTAGTGTGTACCAGTGTGTTTTTTCCCCCCTTCAGTATGGCTATTATTTGTGTGTGTGTGTGTGTGTGCGTGTGTGTGTGTGTGTGTGTGTGTGCGCGCAGAGGGGGGAGGGGTCTTCTTTGACTCCACAATATTATGCTATTGGTTGTCACTACCAATGATAGTGTGAAAGGTGTGACACGTGTGTAGTCTACATGTACTATTATACAGTACAGTATAATATTATACCTGGTAATTGAACAAAGTCAAAAGCTACGTCTTATGTTGCACACAACCATATTTAGTCATATTGCGCCGTACGTCAAAATACTCTTTCTTGTACAGTAGTAAAGTGCAAATTTTGTCGCAAGTGGGTTTAATGATATCTGTTTTGACCAGAAATATTATTTTAGTGTAGTTCCACGTTTTCTTTATCTTCATACTTCTAGTATGGATTCTCAACTTTCAAATATCAAAGTGTATGTCTTGATAAAGCTTGGCACATTGCGTTAGTTGGTGTCTAGTGTCCACAGTTTCGAATCATATATAGTATGAGCGTGTCAATGTTCTTTGCTTGTAACGACATAATTGTAACTAATTCATGATAATTTCTATCACATCCCATATAGTATATACTATCGATATAGGCATATGGGTAAATCAAATTTAAAGATGTCTACGAAACTATTTGTATAGTAGGCTATCAACTTTAATGCCCAATTACATACATACCCATCACATTTGTGGCTATATATTTTATGGATATTATAGCATATAGTTTATATTCCTTCCAGATTTGACCTATGGTACATGTAGTAGTCTCATTCTCATAATTTTGTACAAATTACAGCTGTTTTCAATTACACACCTAAAGGTAGGCTGGCCAACTTGTCTACCATTGTACTCTCCATGCACTGTCAGCGACTGCCATACCCTAATTTGACGCCTGCTTAGGCTACTCAAAGTAGAAACACAAAGTCACATTTGGCCCTCCTGTATGATTGTGGTGCTACAACAAATGCGAGAGTACATATGTAACCCTTTGCCTGATGGTGACCTTGTTTGATCTTAGAATCGGGCCAAGTATTAAAAAGAAAAAAGAGCGACAAACTAACTAATCAATGTTCTGTTTCAATACAAACAAGTTGCGTTGGCACCCTATGATCAAGGTGCTACAATAAGCATGAGTGTACGTAACATAATCATTTGTGCTTGATTTGACCCTGTTTGGTTTTAAAATTGGGCCAAAACTTTAAGCGGCTTATCAACGTTCAGTTTCAATACATTTACACACTAGGTTGGTACCTTTAATTATTGTGGTGTACAGGCCTTTATTGTTGAACTACGAGAATTTTCGAGGAATAAAAAACAACAAATCCTGGTTCAAAAGCTAATGGCTAAACAAGCGACAAATTATTCGCAATATATTGGACTAGGCTAGCTTATCTTGTACTAAATTGCACAGTGTTTTTGACCAAATATTGCCACGGGTAGAACTAGGTGCTGTTGTGGTTCTGGAAATATGTTGCTTCTGTGTATGTGTATGTTTATAGAGTCCTTAATAATTATGGAGTTGATAGCATAGTTATGTATGTATGTATGTATGTACTTCCCCTGTGTTCTGTGTTACTGTGTCAACACCACCATCCCACAATATTGATATATCATCATGTTTTGTGTACCATACACACACAATACCTAGTTGCTCATTCGGTTGCCTACTCCATGGCGATGGTATTTTTATTATACTGTATTTCACGGTCGCATCTCATCATAGTCCTGTTGCCCCAGTGTTGAGATTCTGTTGACATATAATACCTCAATTGATACTAGGAAACTTAATTTCATTAGTTACACATAGAGTTCTGAACCTTATGTTCTTCATATTATTATTATTGTGTAATATATCATGCCAACAAAAGGCACACAATGTCCTCAGAATGATGTATATAGCTATGAGAAACAATGAGGTAAGAAGAGTAATTTCAACGCAAAGAAATAACCTTGTCCCCATCAACTTGGGCAGAATGAGGAGAGTGTAAGAGGCGTCTTATATATACACAATATCTGTCCAAATGTCATTGATACTAATTAATCTGATGAGCAAGCATGCACTCTACATTTGCTAAATTGTTAGCATCTCTAAGCGTATCAAACCTGTATTAGTATAATGTCATTTGAACCCCCTAACTTTGATACTCTAATTGCTTGTTCATTTTGAGACAAAGAGTATCAATTTTCTTGATACTAATTTGTACATGCTTAACTTGAGTGTGTAAGTTTGTCAGTGGCAGAGTGGGCAAATTCCTACGTGTGTGTGTGTGTGTGTGTGTGTGTGTGTGTGTGTGTGTGTGTGTGTGTGTGTGTGTGTGTGTGTGTGTGTGTGTGTGTGTGTGTG
>CAXIPT010000004.1:2398560-2468518 GCA_964030475.1 Tethya wilhelma | reverse complement strand
GTGTGTGTGTAGTAGTAGTAGCAAATATTTATCTGTTTGTCTACGTTTAGTTTTTTCTCAACTGACTTATCTAAAGAATGTGTCCAACTGTCTTTTTTTCCTTTTGCTTATCAGGTGACTCTCTCCCTCTGACTCTGTCATCATCATATTTGTGATACTAGTATACAAGTCATGCAAACAATTCGTCATTAAGTAGTGCTTGATCAACAACATTGCTGTGTTGTAGAATTTTTAGACTGAATTCCTCTTGAGCTGTGTGTGTGTGTATGTGTGTGTGTGTGTGTGTGTGTGTGTGTGTGTGTGTGTGTAGGTGCAGTGTTTTTGTTGATGTGAGATACATAAGAGAGAGGATATAGCTTGTATGTAACGTCATGCTTAATGAAGCTTGTTTGTTATGGATTCTTGACATTCTTGGCATATTTTCTTACAAATGGTCCATGCCAATCTATGTGTGTGTGTGTGTGTCTCAGTGTGTGTGCATGTGTGTGTGTGTGTGTGTGTGTGTGTGTGTGTGTGTGTGTGTGTGTGTGTGTGTGTGTGTGTGTGTGTGTGTGTGTGTGTGTGTGTTTAATTGATGACGTATGTTGCAATGCTGAGAATATGTTGTATTATTCAGCCACATCCTGTACCTATAATATAGGTAGAAAAGTTTGAAATTGTTTAGATTGTTTGTTTAATTAGAGCACTCAAGCATGGTCCATACTGTCTCGAGAGTGACTTTGAAGATTAGCAATATCAGCCAATTAATATGCAAGCACACACATACATGATTTTCATCTCTCAATTAAATTTCACTTTTTTGTCACATACATAATCACTAAAATTTATATCATCATAAATTTTTTATGTTTGCTACAACCATCACAGACTGGGAAAAAAACCCAACTATATAAAATCAGCTGAGTTACATTCCACACTAGACTACATTAGGATTATATGCCTCACATGTATATACATGTAAGACTACATATACACCCTTATTGCCACTGCTACAAAATATCTGCTACAGTTTTAAAGCCTAAACGTGTTATTGTAATACTTGTTTGTTTTTTAGTTCTTCCAAGGTTTCCTCGAGCAAATGCACCAGCTTCTCATCCTTGCTCTCTGGGTTGTACTGACTCTCTTCACCCATCTTTGTCTCGTCCAACCGATTTATTTCTTCTGGTTGTTCATTTGAAGGTTGCTGTGTAAACAAAGAATGATTAATGATAAAGAATTGATAGTTCAGCAACATCTAAAAGTATATAATTATGTGTGGACAGTAAAAAAATACGTGCAAGGACAAGCAAACACACACACTCACACACACTGCTCTTACGTCATCTGATGGTGTTGGTTTACTTTTCAATATTGATCTAAATTCTTTTGGAATCTGTTCCAAAAACTCCGGATCATTAAGATCGACTTGCTCCAGGTAGTTACCACTCTGTGTGCTCTTCCTTTCACCACTACTGTCAGATTCATTTCTAGCTGTAAGAATGTGGATCAGCTCCTCTTCCAGCTCTTCAGTCGAGGCTAACTTCTCACGAGGTCCATTTCCAGGGCAGTCATAGTGTACAGCAATATTTGGAGAAGCTTGGCACGAAGATTGAGTCCGGAATACACCGCTTGATTCGCGTATGTCACTGGTTCTAATTTCTCTGGTATAGGAACTCACTGAAGTACCAATCTCAGGTGGAAGATTAGAATTAACTTCCAATACACAGCTTTGGTAGTTGGGGTGATTGTTAGTGGGTACACTGTAAATGATATTATTACTAGAAGGTGAAGGACATACAAATTGAATGCATCGTTCTCTATTCTGAGAGTTTGGCTCCTCGAAGACACGAATGCCTATTGATCCTTCTAGTGCATCGCCGAAGAGGTACTCTATATTATCGTTGTGTGGTAAAAACTGGACTTTGTAGTAGCACAGATTCCAAAGATCAAAGCGCATCTGTGGAATTGAGGAGCATGGCGATCTGGTTCCTTGGAAGAAAGGGTTGAGTTGAATATCTGGGATGTTGTCAGCATTGTCACAGATTATTCTGCTCATGCTTGTCCGTCTGATTTGATCCAATTGTCCTGGAGTGAAGGCTTGGGGTCCATCCGTCCTCTCGTACCAGAATCGATCTCCTGCTCTGAGATTTGAGAAGGTGAGTGCAAAAATACAGGCAAAAGTGGGACCAATGATAGCTCCAGGGAGAGGCGCCTCTGCAAGTCCACCTACAAACAAGTCAACTGTATCCAGAGATCCATATGTTTGAAGGAGTCTGATTTTTGTCAACTCATTTGCAAAGTTTATTGTTTGAAAGCCACCCACCTTGTCCTTATATTGTGCCTGACAGAAGTCTCTCCAGACTGTATAAGGAGGTAGACCGTGATCCCTGCTTCGTTGAATGTTAAGAGAGGCCAAATCCATTCCTTCCCCGGGGCTATTTTCAAACAGACGAGAGGTCAGAATTGAGTTGAGGAACTCGTCGAGGCGTCTGGCGGGCTGAGTGAGCCATCCCCTTATGATGGGATCAGTGCCACCACCATCACGATATTCTTGGGGCTTGAAGAAGGCATCAACCAGGCTGAGGTGTCCACGTGCAATTGGCTGAAAGTTTGAGTTAAGTCTCTGAAATTCATTTTGAATTTGACTGTGTCCAAATCGAAATGCTGCAGTGGAAAATGCATTGGGAATTGATGGATTTCTCTGAGGTTGGTAGCCAGGGTATGGTCCTATCATTGCATCATAAAGTGTTCGACCAAACACAGCTGGAAGGTACTCCTCGTACTGGATACGCTGAATCTCTGCAATGACGATCTTACGTGCTTCTTGGTAGACCCTTTCATCATTCCAATTAGGATTGAGTCTTTCCAGAGCTCCTGCCACCCTGTTGTGTTCACGGACCCATAGGGTGTGCATTACTGTCAGAGAGACCTGCTCATTGACACGGCCATCACCAGCAGCAAAACATGTGGGTTGGCCATCAGGGCAAGATTTGTCAGGTAGAAGTGGTAGAGAAGCTTTCAAGCCGCGTCCACCTCCATCTCCTACTTTGAGCAATCCTTTTTCATTGTTTGAATTACTAAATCGACGCAAGATGTCGGCTTGTGTCTTTGTTGATCCGTACACCATTGATCCATCAATGTAGTGGGTGAGCTCGTTGATTTGTTCACGAGGCTCAAATCCAGACGATTTTTTGCAAGTGGGGACTGTGCGGTGGAATTCAAGACAATCTCCTCTGTTAGGTTTGTCAACTCCAAAAGCTTGGTCATCTTTTGCTACTTGAATAGGTAAGCAAACATCGTCAGGTTCGCATCCATGGCACATAACGTTAGAGAATTCTACAGCCAAATCGAGATCGTGGTCCATGAACTGTCCCCATTGCATCAACAAGTGGGTGTGCTGCCCATCATCAATAAGACGATCAGTGACAATGGTATTACTCACCAGACGGGCACTAGGGTAGGGTGGAGCAAAAGGACCATAGAACATGTTATTTGTTACCGTGCTCTGTCTGAATCCGTTCGGTTGGTTGAGACCATCTTCGTAGTGGGCTGGAAGTAGTCGTCGGAAAGGTGTCAGGGAAGAGCCTTCAGCTGGACGCCCCAGGTTGTTGCAAGTACCATCATGAGTACGGAAGATGTTAGTTGAAGAAGGATTGCAGAAAATGTCTTCATTGCGGACATCTTCACATCCAACTTCTTGGCTGATGTGTGCATATTCCTTGTCAGTGAGAAGTGTGCCTGGAATGTGGAAGAGCTCCTGAGCCAACACTTCAGCCTGTTTTTCTTTGCTTGCAATCGAGGCCATTTTCACTCGCTTCTTTTCCAACAGCAATCGTTCTGCTCTGCGAACAGCATTTTCCATCATTAAACGTGCTTTTCCCAACTTTTCTGCTTTCGGAGATGCCTTGCGGAAAAATTTACTCAAGACTTGAGCTGAAGTCATCCCACTCTCAGTTTGTATTCGTGCATTCTCCGTCCTGTTCCTCTCAAACTCATCCATGTATACTTTGGCTTCTTTCACAGCTTGTCGAGTAGTTTCCATTCTCTCTGTGGAGGAAGAACATAATTGTAAAAAGTTTATTGTGCCAAACAAATACATACAATACAAATGCAAAAGTACACATGTTGCTTGTAATCATCTGTCCTTATGGTTGAGTCAATCTTTCTATTGTATTGCAGCATTTTGTTTGCAATGGATGCAGATCTGTTTTATAGCTTTGTTTTAGTTAATTGCTGACATGTACAGTAACTGTAATTGTGTGGTATTCCACTACCTCCATGCATCAGTGCAAAAAAAAAAAAAAAAAAAAAAAGTGCATACATAATAAACAATCAACTGACTCGGAGGTATATATAGCTGTTTTAGTTGCCGACACATGCAGTATTATTTTCAATTGCATCACCGCAATTTGTTGGCCATGCAGATCCATTTTACCTTCATCAGTGAAATCGGTGCTCTTGTATCTTGCCAATGCAACTGCCAAGCATGCAGCAAGCAAGCAGATCTGCAGTGCTGCTCTCATGATGGTGATTCCTTTTCTCCTAGAACAACTTCTTTCCACGAGTTTTGCAGTTGGCTTTTTGCATCAATGAACTGCTGTATTTATAGGGAGCTGGTTGTTCCACACTGGTTTAGCCATTTCCTTTTTCTAAGTTTAAATATTAAACATAAGTTCATCCTGCTACCACAAACTAAGCAACCATGGTTATAGCCATCTGTCCTTATGGCTGGATCAATCTTGTTTGTCTGAGCCAGCTAATCTGCTGTGGTAGCCCTGTACATTTGGGTATTGTGTGTGTGGCTTGTACAACTCGTTTTCTAGTAACCATTCTAACGGCACCACTGAATTTCTTGGTATTACCATTGCCCATACAGCAATCATAGAGCTCTCTCATACAACACATTGCTACACTGCTTGAGATGAGACACTAGGTAAAATGCATGTGGAAGGGAGACACACATTATTTGTAGACCTCTTTCCTAGTATACTACATTTAATGTGAAGCCTTTAAGCTGGTTCTATTCAACTGCGATTGGTCTTGGTTGCTGAGAATTTAGCTGTATATAGCTTTGGTTGAGGAAATTGTATACGTACATGTATGGCATGTATGGCACATTTTGTCGTGTCAGGAAGAACATGCTGGTCATGTATTTGCATCATGCGGATCATGCTATTAATTATATGTAGGTCTTGAGATCTACTTGGAAGTCGACTAGTGTCTATGGAGTATAGAATGAGCCATAAAATTTCTAACTGCATTTATAATTATGAGGCTCATTCATTCAATTGACCCAAAGCCTGTTTCTAGTCAAGTCATCCCCTATTTATATCGAGTGTCATAAATTTGCCTGTTTCCACGTTATATTGATACCATATTTGGAGCACACAGCAGCTGCTCATGTCAGTGGGATCGTGTATTGTTGGTATATTGTTGCTAGACAACGAAGCTTTCATGATTGTGAGAATCAAACGAGATATCAGCTGACTAGCTGAGTTACCAAACCCCCCCCAAAATTTTTTTTTCGAAGTGTCCTGGACCCATTTTTCCTCGGGAGAGGGTTGGATCCAGGCATGAGACTACCTTTCTCCATACAAGTTTGCCAATGGGCCTTCCTGCCACAAGAAGGTGGCAACCATGGAAGAAAGTGTTGGTTATAACCATGCATCTGTCCTTATGGTTGATCAATCTTGTTTCTCTATAGAGACAGCTAATCTGTTTTGGTGGCCAGTACATTTGGGTATTGTGTGTGTGGCTTGTATAACCAGTACTGGTTTTCTAGTAACCATTCTAAGGTTACCACTACATTTCTTGGCATTACCATTTCCCATACAGGAATCATGGAGGAAGATAAAATCAAATTGAGTGATATACCGTATAGCGGGTAAACTTGGCGAGAATTAAATTTGGCGAATTGGTGAATCGTGACGACCATTACCAATTCAAGAACAGAAACCACGTGCAGGTAGCGCTAGCTTTAGCAGTTTTTAGCACTAAAAGACTCTCTACAGTCCTACTACTGCAGTCTGAAAGCTCACAAGGTTCGTTGTTTGTAATTAGAGCAGGTTTTTCACCTCCAAAATTGAGCTTGGAACTGAATTCGCCAAATTTTAAGCTCACCAAATTTACCCGCTATACGGTATACCTTTTTGGCTTCTTACAGCTTTACTTGAAATTACATAATAAGTGTGTGTGTGTGTGTGTGTAATTGATGACATATGTTACAATGCTGAGAATATGTTGTATTATTAAGCCACATCCTGTATGTAGTATAAGTAGAAAAGTTTGAAAATTGTTTAGATTGTTTGTTTAATTAGAGCACTCAAGCATAGTCCATACTGTCTCGGGGGTGACTTTGAAGATTAGCAATATCAGACAAGTAATACGCAAGCACACACACATACAAGATTTTCATCTCTCAATTAATTTTTTTGTCTTGTACATAATCACCATTGTCATAAATTTTGATATATGCTACAACCATCATAGTTTGAAAAAAAAATCAACAACATTCAATCAACTTAACACTAAAACACTAGACTACATTGGGATTGTGTGTATATATATATAATACATTAAACCTCACATGTATGTACATGTATGACTACATGTAAACCACCGCTACAAAGTTACACTTCTCAAAGCTAAACAATGCTACGTATTAATTCTCGTAATACTTGATTAATTGTTTTTTAGTTCTTCTAAAGTTTCCTTGAGCAACTGCACCAGCTCATCGTCCTCCCTCTCTGGTTTGTGCTGACTCTCTTCACCCTTCATTGTCTCGTTCATTGGCTTGTTTTCTTCTGGCTGTTCACTTGAAGGTTGCTGTGTTAACAAATAATGATTTATTATAAAGTTATTGGCAACATCTAAAAGTATAATTTTATATGTGCACATAGGAAAAAAAAAATACATGCAAGGACAAGCTTAAGCACACTCACACACTGCTCTTACGTCATCTGATGGTGCTGTTTTACTTTTCAATAGTAATCTAAATTCTTCTGGAATCTGTTCCAAAAACTCTGGATCATTAAGGCTGACTCGCTTCAGGTAGTTACCACTCTCTGTGCTTTTCCTTTCACCACTACTGTTGCTGTCAGATTCATTTCTGTCTGCAAGAATGCGGACCAGTTCCTCCTCCAGCTCTTCAGTCGAAGCTAACTTTTCATTCTTGGACCATATTCTACCGGGTCCATTTCCAGGGCAGTCATAGTGTACAGCAATATTTGGAGAAGCATGACATGCAGATTGAGTCCGGAATATACCACTTGATTCGTGTATGTTACTTGTTGTAAGTTCTCCGCTATATACTCTCACTGAAGTCCAACCAAGGTTAGCTGGAAGATTAAAATTTACCGTCAGTGCACAGCTTTCGTAGTTGGGGTGATTTATAGTGGGCGTAGTGTAAATGACATTATTTTGAGTGGTTGAAGGACATATAAATGGAATGCATTGTTCTCTATTTTGAGAGTTTGGGCCCTCAAAGACACGATAGCCTGTTGATCCATCTCGTAAATTTGCAAATAAGTACTCTATATTGGCATCATGTGGCAAAAACTGGACTTTATAGTAGCACAGATTCCAAGGATCAAAGCTCATCTTTGGAATGGTTGTGGAGCATGGCCATCTGGTTCCTTGGAAGAAAGGGTTGCGTTGAATAGTTGGGATGTTGTCAGCATTGTCACAGATTATTCTACTCATGCTTGTCTGTTTGATTTGAGCCAATTGTCCTGGAGTGAAGGCTTGGGCTCCATCCGTCCTCTCGTACCAGAATCGATCTCCTGCTCTGAGATTTGAGAAGGTGAGTGCAAAAATACAGGCAAAAGTGGGACCAATGATAGCTCCAGGGAGAGGCGCCTCTGCAAGTCCACCTACAAACAGGTCAACTGTATCCAGAGATCCATATGTCTGAAGAAGTCTGACTCTTGTTATCTCATTCGCAAAGTTTATTGTTTGAAAGCCGCCCACCGTGTTCTTAAATTGTGCCTGACAGAAGTCTCTCCAAACTGTGTAAGGAGGTAGACCGTGATCCCTGCTTCGCTGAATATTAAGAGAAGCCAAATCCATTCCTTGCCCTTTCCTGTTGTTCTGTTCAAACAAGCGAGAGGTCAAAATTGAGTTAAGAAACTCATCAAGGAATCTGGCCGGCTGAGTGAGCCAACCTCTCACAATGGGGTCAGTTCCACCTCCATTCAGGAGTTCATTAGGATTGAAGAAGGAATCGACCAGGCTGAGTGGTCCTTGGGCGATTGGCTGAAAGTTGAAGTCAAGTCTTTGAAATTCATTTTGAATTTGACTGTGTCCAAATCTAAATGCTGCGGTAGCAAAGGCATTGGGAATTGATGGATTTATCTGAGGTTGGTAGCCAGGGTATGGTCCTATCATTGCATCATAGAGCGTCCGGCCAAATACAGCTGGCAGGTACTCCTCATACTGGATGCGCTGGATCTCTGCAATGACAATCTTGCGTGCTTCTTGGTAGACTCTCTCATCATCCCAATGAGGGTTAATAATATTCAGTTCTCTTGCCACCCTATTGTGTTCTCTGGCCCAGAGGGTGTGCATTACTGTCAGAGAGGCCTGCTCATTGGCACGATTATCACCAGCTAAAAAACACCATTGGTTTGGAGCTTCCAGTGGCCTTGGACCATCGGGACAGCACTTTCCATTTAGCCCAGGACGAGGTCGACCCTCATTACCTTTATAGTCCTCAAAAGGAATCTGACAGAGTCCATCATCCAATGGTTCAGTGCGTAATTGAGGTAGATAAGGTTTCGAGTCACTTCTCTGTCCTAGTGTGAGCATTCCTTTGTTAACAAAATTGTTGCGTGTACGCAAAAAGTTGGCTCGTGCTTTTGTCGATCCGTACACCATTGATCCATCGATATAGTGGGTGAGCTCGTTGATCTGTTCGCGAGGCCCAAACTCAAACGACTTTCGGCAAGTGGGGATTGTGCGATGGAATTCGAGACAATCTCCTTCGTTACGTTGAAAAACACCAAAATCCGGGTCGTCTCGTTGTACTTGAATAGGTAGGCAAATATCATTGGATTCGCATCCACGGCACCTAATGTTAGAGAATTCTACAGCCAAATCGAGATCATGGTCCATGAACTGTCCCCATTGCATCAACAAGTGGGTGTGCACTCCATCATTGATAGGTTGGTCAGTGACAATGGTATTACTCACCTGTCGGGCACTAGGGTAGGGTGGAGCAAAAGGATTATAGAATATGTTATTTGTCATCGTGCTCTGTCTGACTCCATTCGGTTGGTTGAGGCCATCTTCGTAGTGGGCTGGAAGGAGTCGCCGAAAAGGTGTCAGGGAAGAGCCTTCAGCTGGACGCTGCAAGTTGTTGCAAGTACCATCATGAGTACGGAAGGTGGTAGTTGAAGAAGGGTTGCAGAAAATGTTTTCATTTCGGACTTCTTCACATCCAGCTTCTTGGCTGATGTATGCATATTCCTTCTCAGTGAGCAGTGTGCCTGGAATGTGGAAGAGCTCCTGAGCCAACACTTCAGCCTTTTTTTCTTTGCTTGCAGTCGAGGCCATTTTCACTCGCTTCTTTTCCAGTAGCAATCGTTCTGCTCTGCGAACTGCATGTTCCATCATTAAACGTGCTTTTCCCAACTTTTCTGCTTTCAGAGATGCCTGGCGAAAAAATTTACCCAAGACTTGAGCTGAAGTCATCCCACTCTCGGCTTGTATTCGTGCATTCTTCGTCCTGTTCCTCTCAAACTCATCCATGTATACTTTGGCTTCTTTCACAGCCTGCCGAGTGGCTTCCATTCTCTCTGTGGAGGAAGAACGTAATATTATTTTTAAAAAAGTTTATTGTGCAAAACAAATAATACAATACAAGTAGTTATAATCATCTGAAAGAGAAAAGAGTACATACTTGATAGTTCAGGTACAATTATTCAACTTCAAAGTATAGCTGTATTAGTTGCCGACACGTGCAGTATTATTTTCAATTGTATTGCAGCAATTTTTTCGCCATGCAGATCCGTTTTACCTTCATCAGTGAAATCGGTGCTCTTGTATCTTGCCAATGCAACTGCCAAGCATGCAGCAAGCAAGCAGGTCTGCAGTGCTGCTCTCATGATGGTGATTCCTTTTCTCCTAAAACAACTTCTTTCCACGAATTTTGCAGTTGGCTTTTTGCATCAATGAACTGCTGTATTTATAGAGAGCTGGTCACTGGTTTAGCCATTTCCTTTCTAAGTTTAAATATTAAATGTTAAGTTCATCCTGCTACCACAAAGAAGGCAACTATGTAAGAGAGTGCATGTATTCATGTGTTGGTTATAGCCATCTGTTCTTATGGTTGGAGCAATCTTGGAGCCGGCTAATCTGCTGTGGTGAGCCAGTATATTTAGCTATTGTGTGTGTGTGGCATTGTATTTACTGATTTTCTAGTAACCATTCTAAAGGTACCACTAAATTTCTTGGTATTACCATGGCCCATACAGCAATTATGGAGGAAGATAAACTCAAATTGGGTGATGTTTTTTGGGCTTCTTACTAAGAAGAGACAGGATAGGATAAAAGGGATGCTACATTATTATTATTTGTAGACATCTTTCCTGATGAACTTCTTTAAATGTGAAGCCTTTAAGCTGGTTCCATTCAACTACAGTTGGTCTTGGTAGCTATATAGGAGTCTAGATATAGGTTTGGTTGAAATTCTCTGCATGGCATGTATTGTCGTAATAGTCACACAACTGTATAGCTATGTGATTCATATTAATATTATACATCTCATTGTACCTTGTGTGACTTCTATAATTATTGGTGCTGTTCAATGCTTTTGAATTATCATAATTATTCCAATAGACCTTAATTCCTGTCACAAGAAGGCAACCACACAAAAAAGTGTTGGTTATAGCCATCTGTCCTTATGGTTGAATCAATCTTGTTAATTTGTCTGAGCCAGCTAATCTGCTGTGGTGGCCCTGTACATTTGGGTATTGTGTCTGTGTGGCTTTGTACCAGTTCTAGTAACCATTCTAAAGGTACCACTAAATTTCTTGGTATCACCATTGCCAATCCAGCCATCATGGAGGAAGATAAACTTAAATGGGAGGATAGCTTTTTGGCTTCTTACTCAGAAGAGAGACAATAGGATGAAAGGGATGTGGAAGAGACACAGTGTTATTGTTTGTGAGACCTGTTTCCTGGTATATGGGCATCTTGTACAGCCTAGAAAACCTTGGTCCATTCAGCCTGCAGCTGGCCTTGTCTGGTCTTGCTAGCTTTACTTGATATTGCATTATAATTATGTGTGTGTGTGGTCTTAGCAGTGATTCTAATTGCTACATGGACAGGGCATGCAGTTTTTAACTTCCTTGAAGAACCAGTCTGTCTACTGATTGAGGAAGTTAGACTGAAAATATTTTTATAGCTACTAATAACTAGCTATAACAATTGGATGACTTTAAGTCTTGGAGAGTATGATTAAATCCACGGATGCATACATGTTTTCTTGTTTTCTGTATTCGAAATTTTATTGTTAGCTTTGACTCACATTTTATATTTCCACAACATAACAACATATACAGTAATAAAAGCAATGAAACGATGTATATCTTGTAAAATTTGTTCATGCACAATAATTAGTACACAATTACATAGTACAGTCATTTTCTTAAAAGAGAGAGTTCCAGAAAAAAAAGTCCATTGACATTCAACTCAAAGTTATATTATGTAGGAGCTAGGGATACATACTTTTATTGCAACTCTTTACTATATTTTTCTTGATCCGACTATAGCTCTGACTGGTCCAGCATAAGTGATGTGATACTTCATGCAATCGTTAGATACAAATTTATCAACCTCAGAAAGTTTTATTAAGGTTTTCGAGGTTGAATTACCGATATAACTTTCAGACCAATTTCCATCTACTACTCGTTCAACACCTGCGAGTCTAGTTCCCATCATATAGCTGAAGGTGTCACTCTTACTAGTACTCTTCTCAGTCTTTGTATTGATCACAACCCTCTTGTTTACTGAAGTATCATCTTGGCTCACAGCTTCCACTTCAACTTCTTGTCGATAGGGCCACTCCAGCTCATCATCAAACTCTCCCTTCATTAGACACAACTGAACAGACAAGTAGTGATCTTTTACACAATATTTTTTAGTCTTACCATAAGTATATATGAACCCTCACATCCACTCGTAGGCACATTTTGTAGCCACGGTAATCAGTGTAAAAAGGAGGAGAAAACCATTCCTTTTTGTTTTCTTGGTGATATCCGAAATGTTTCATGACAACTGTAGTAGGAGGAACTGGGAAATGCTTTAGTGATGCTTGTAGTCGTTTTTGATCAGTAGCTGCTCGTGAAAGTGCCTTCTTTTGGTTGCTGATTGTTTCATTAAGTGTGGAGACTGTCGTAGTGAGAATGGCGTTATTTATCTCAGCTTCTCTTAGTTCACCTAGTTTCATCTTGTATTGCTCCTCAAACAGTGACAAGTGAGCTGACATTTTATCCTTTGAGTGGCTTTTCATTTGTAGACGTTTGAGTGTTGTATTACACCCGATGTAACTATAGCTACACTCAATAATGGCGTAATCACATCCTTCAAGCTCTGTATCATCCTCAGGCTCCAAGTTGAGATGGTTGTCTAGTTCTCCTAGCTCTCCAGTCCACTCACAACCTTCTTTTTTGTGAGTACATCGAACTTTGAGCTGATAGATCGATTGTTTAAGACCTTTGTTGGGATAATCTTGTATCTCATCTTCTTTACATGTTGGACAAGCCTCATCATTGTCTTTGAGATGCTCTATACAGACTTTACAATAACTTTTGCCACAGCAGGTGACTTGGTGAGGCTCACAAAGAACTTGTAAACAAACTGGACACTCTGTCTGAACTATGGAGGGAGGCTTCTCTACGAACTCACATTCATAACCACCTAATGGGATGTCTTTCTCAGCATCATCATTTTCTTCCTCTGATTCTGTCTCAGACTCTCCTTGTTCATCAGGTTGAGGTTGAGCTTGAGTGGTTAGATCTACAGGTAGATCTTCAAGTTGAGCTTGAGGTAGATATATAGGTTGAGCTTGAGCAGGTTGATCTTCAGGTTCTTGTGGATATATAGAGTTGTACGGATATGAATCCAAATTCAGGTCATCCATTTTAACTTCTTCAAGTTGTGCAAATGAATCCTAGATCATGTGATAGCATGCAGTTCTTGCCTTATTTAAATTTTGTTGTAGTTTAAACAAACATGGCTTGGCTAAATATGAAATCCTGATTTGTCAAGTGTGCTCGTGATCCATGTCACTTAGAACTCATTCTTATCATCGGCCTAATTTTGGATGGGTGCTGCGAGGACCTGTACATACTTCTGGATGTCCCTGCAGTTTTAGTTTAATCAGTATGAAAAGGAGTCCCATTCTCCCACCATGTGTTGTTAGCAAAATAGTAGCATAGGTAAGATTATTCAGAATACTATAATGATGCATGTACAAAAGAATTATTTAACCCAGATTTTCTTATTTTTGGTAAAAATTATAATTAATGTTGACAAGTAATACTGTAGGATATACTATGTATTTAGTTATTATCTGATTGTTAATTGCTATTAATTACACACACTGGCTACATGAGGTTTGATCTCAAGCCTCTTGATTATGTCAATTTTGTTGCTGGTAGCCTTCGTACACTAGAAATCAGAAAATGTATCTTGTCATTTTTGACAAACATTGTCAAATCGTGTGGTTCGATAAGATATCGAGATTGTACTGTATAAAAGCAGTAGTTACTGTCGTAGTTTCTTGTAGTACGTCGATCCATTCGGTCACGCGTCTTTATACAGACACTCACATTTGATCCACCAACTGTGTGGTTTACAACTTCAACTATTACTTCCATTGGTGTGAATTCTTGACCCCACTTCAATTCACTATCAAATTCTCCTTGAATCATTTCCACTGCTACCGATAGGGAAGTATTTCTGCTTAAGTTCACTATTAGACGTAGCTTGTAGCCAAACTGGTGTGAATAAAATGGAAGAGAGAACCACGATGGCTCACAATTGTCATAAAAAGGAGACTCTTTCCTGTTGTGTTTTTCATAGTAGTTGCTCATAGTGGACTTAACAGGGGGAGTGCGACAGCAAAGCCGTACGTTTTTCTCCATTTTTTCAATGTGTCTACTCATAGCACTGCATTTGTTTTCTAGAAGATCTAGGTGATGCTGAGATTTTTCTCTAAGATGTAGTGCTGCTTCTTTGCGTGGTAGCTTTGTTTTACATCCTGCAAAATAGTAGCGACACTCAATTACAGAGTATAGACAACCTTCATGGTAGTTTGCTGCTTTTGGCTCCAAGTTGAGATGGTTATCCAGTTTTCCTAGCTCTCCAGTCCACTTGCAACCATCATTTTGATGAGTACATTGAATTTTCATTTGATAAAGAGGTTGTTGAAGACCTTTGTTAGGGAAGTCCTCAAACTTTTCATTTTTACAAGTTGGACAAGCCTGGTTATCCTGTTTGAGTCTTTCTATACAGACTTTACAGTAACTCTTCCCACAGCAAGTGACTTGGTGAGGCTCACGAAGGATTTGTAGACAAACCGGACACTCTGTTTGAAGTAAAGAGGGAAGTTTCTCTACAAACTCACACTCGAAACCACCTTTCATAGGAGTGTCTGTTGTAAGTGCACTTTCTAGCTCATTTTTCTTTTGCTCTTGACTGGTTTCAGCTCCCTTTTCTTGTGGCATTGTATCTTCTACTGTTTGTACCACTTCTATTGATGCCATGCTATAAATATGAAGGCTATAATTATTGTAGCTATTGCTGTATGTCCTTTTCTGTTTTGAAAGATGGGTGTGACTGTTACTGATATTCATGCACCTTGTGTGTCTCTAGCCTGACATTCTTGACATATTTTCTTTCAAACAATGAGTATGACACTAATTATTGTTGTAGTGTGAAGTCTTATCACATCAAAGGACCATTACTCTAGATCCCATACTGCATAGTGAGTAAATGCTACTAGACTACAACATCCTGTGGTTGGAAAATAAATCACAGCCAGGGATAATGGAGTATGGCTGGGAATAATAGAGCAGAGTTGCATCAAATTAATCTTTGTTCAAATTTAGATTCTATTTCTTCCATGTCAATACACTAGACACAAATCAATAGTTCAAGTACAAAGACTGGTAGAAGTTCACTTGTTATAGTGTGTCAAGTGTAAGCTACAAACTTTCTTAGCATCATGACAGTGCACGGCAGCAGATCAGTAGGGACAGGATCTAGAGGCATCAAATTGTTGCGCTCTTTCACCCAAGCACAATACTCTCTCTGCCCATTCGTTTTAGTGTTCCTTAATAATACATTTACCTACTGTAACATTGGTTTAATTCTATCAACAAAAAGTTGGCATTAATTAAATTGATTTATTGTTTCAAATATGTACTCACCACAAACAGTTTTAATAATGTTTTGTTAATTCTGTGGACAGGTGGAAAATTACAGGTTGCATTAACTCTAAGAGATTTACAATCTTCTTATTGGTCAATCTGGTTGATCAGCTGACCTTACAGCTATGATTAATGGTACAGGTACTACAGTATATGGACAAAGTGTGAATGTGTGCTATAATTATAAACCATGTGTTGCTCTTTCTTCCCTATATGGTCCGGCATAGGTGATGCGAAAGTCCATACAATCATTGTATACAAAACCGTGAACTTCTGAATCTTTTATAAATTGTTTTGAAGTTCTTGTGCTTATATAACTCTTAGACATACTCCCCTCAGTTACTTTCATGGCCCATTTAGGTACTGGTTTAGCTGAGTAGTATTTCCCCTTGTTCTCAATTTTGTCATTAATCACAACCCTTAGACTGTAGTGTTTGCCATCTGATCTTGCTATACATTGACTAATAACTTCTGCTTCAACTTCTTGTTGAAAAGGCCACTCCAGCTCATCATCAAACTCTCCTTTCATTAGACACAGCTCAATGGACAAGTATCGATCTTTCATTGATTTTTTAAAAGTGTACCCCCCCCCCCATATCAACGTGCAGACACAGCTTGTAGCCTCGTAGGTTTGTATAAAATGGAGAAGAAAACCATTCTTTACAATTTTCCTTGTGATAGCCAAAATGTTTCATGGTAAGTGTAACTGGTGGAATTGGAAAGTGGTTTTGGATTCGTTTCAACCAATAGTCATCTTTAGCAGATAGCTCCCCTTGAAGTGTTAATACTTGGGCCATGGCTCTATCGTGCTCTTTAGACTTGAGTTTGTACTGCTTCTCAAGCAGAGAAAGGTGATGTGACATTTCATTTTTTGAGTGAATCTTCATGAGAAAGCGTTCAACTTTAAAAAGGCATCCAGCATAGTTGTAGTGACAACTAATTTCAGCATAGTCACATCCTTCAAGCTCTGTACCAGAGTCAGGCTTCAAGTTGAGATGGTTGTCTAGTTCTCCTAGCTCTCCAGTCCACTCACAACCTTCTTTTTGATGAGTACATCGAATTTTGAATTGGTAGAGAGGTTGTTGAAGACCTTTGTTTGGAAAGGATTGAATGTACTGTTTTTTGCAGGTTGGGCAAGGTTGATAGTCATCCTTAATCTTCTCTATACAGACTTTACAGTAGCTCTTCCCACAGCAGGTGACTTGGTGAGGCTCACGAAGGATTTGTAGACAAACTGGACACTCCGTTTGAAGTACAGAGGGAGGTTTCTCTACAAACTCACACTCATAACCACCTTCACTTGTATTTGTATCAGTTTTACAATCTTTTCCACAAACTCCTTCCATTTTGATGATGTCTATAAAGTTCAACAGTAACTTTTGACTAAGGTGACAATGATGTAATTATTATAAGACCTGCATGGGATCACTTAACAATGGCTTTTATTGTCAGCTGCAGGCCGGTGTCTGGTTATGCAGGTTTGACATGTGACTCTATATATTATTGTACTTGATATATTGGCGATCACCTGATTACTAATGATGCATGATACTACATGATGACAACTGTAACCATATTTAGTATAGCTAATGGTTCATTGTCTACTCTTCATTTCATGCCAGATAGCATGTAAGTATTATTGCTTGTGAACGGCTTATCTGGTTGCTGCAAGATTCCTTGTGGTGTTGTGGTTCGTTGTGATACAAAATTGGGTCAGTTTAGTAGTAGTGACGCTCATGATCCAAAAAAGTACATCAAAAATTAATTTCTAAATTTTGCATAGCTATAGTTATTGTGAGTATGAAAATTAAACGTGCCATATGCATAATACCATATAGAGCATTTTAATCTCCTTCACGAAATGTGCAGCACTCGATGGCTATCTACGATTATCCAATTACCTGTATAATGTAGTATATTATGTGGTATACGTATGTTAGCTATAATTATTACGTGGAATACATAACGTACCCTAATATGTATACTTAAATGACATATGCCCAGCACTCTGTTTGAGGTTGAGCTAGCCGGGCCGTCATCTTAAAGTTCAACACAGGCTGTAATGCTTGTTTCATAGTGTTTGTCCTTTCTTTGGCTTTTAGGTTTTCACTTGTTTTACTTCAACAATACGAAATTGCATGGCATTATCTGTGACGTACTTGTGCAAGTTATGTGGCTGGACTAGACGTAGAGATTCTTCTGTAGAGTATGAATTGATCGAGAAATCGAATGTAGGTTCGACCTTTATCACTGTAGTCTTATTTGGTTCCCAGCTAATTTGGTTAATAACTTCAATCTTTACATCTAGAGGTATGAAGTTTTGGTCAACTAGTAATCTTGTGTCAAACTCTCCATTTTTCCTGTTCAGTATTAATGATAGTGGTTTTTGTGGTCCCAAGCTGACTTGAAGACTCATTTTATAACCAAGTATATCTGAGTAAAATGGAGGCGATTCCCAATTTTTTGCTCTACTCAGATACTGATGGTAGTTGGGCATAGTGAATGTAATTGGAGGTGTGGGATAGTGCTCCTTGATATTTGCCTTGACTCTTTCAAAACTACTGCTAAGCACATTGTATCTGTGCTCAAGCAATGTGAAGTGTTGATCTGTGCTTTCCTTAACATGAGCATCCATTTCTTTACGAGGTAGTATTTTTGTGCATCCTGCAAAATTGTAGCGACATTCTATCACTGTGTATGGGCAGCCTTGAGCTTTGTTATCAGACACAGGATCCAAGTTGAGATGGTTGTCTAATTCACTTAGTTCTCCAGTCCACTCACAACCTTCTTTTTGATGAGTACATTGAACTTTGAACTGATAGAGAGACTGTTGAAGATCTTTGTTGGGAAAGTATTGAAGATATCCAGTTTTACAAGTAGGACAAGGTTCTTGTTTCACCTTGATCTTCTCAATACAGACTTTGCAGTAATTTTTTCCACAGCATATGACTTGGTGAGGGTTGCGAAGGATTTGCAGACACAAGGGACATTCTGTTTGAACAATGGAGGGAGGCTTCTCAACAAACTCACAGTCAAAACCACCTTTTCCTGGCTTTTTAAGAGCTGCAGCTCTTGTCAGAGTAGCTGCTACTGCCTGCAATTGAGTGGCTTGCAATTGAAACTTGGCAGAGTTGGCCATTTCTTAGTGAATATAGTGGTGACAGCTAAAAGAGTGGCAGAGAGATCACAATGTCATTCTGTATGAAATCATTCTTTTCAAAGCTCTACAATAATGTTATGTGCGTGCAAGCACATGATCATAATAGTGATTGTATAGGCTTTCTTAATTTGTGCCTTATACGATGAGCATTTGTGTGAGTTCACTTCTATGAATATATTTACTGTATATATAATGGGAAAGTTTCATGGAGTTTAACTTTGGTGGACGTCTCTCGTCAAATTGTTTTGCGTTTTAATTAACTTTCACAGATGAGCTGTGTGATACCCTTTGTATTTACGTTACAGAGAGAACTGGACAGATAAAAACTTTCACTGATAGATCGTGATCCACAAAAACAATGAAACTTGCCATATTACACTGCTACAAAACACTTAGTATAATATTATGGATTAGTCCATGCATGATCCCTACATTATTGGTGATGTGAGTTCCATATGATTATTGGGTACAAAATTGTCAACCTTAGAGAGTTTTACCAGCTAGCTCTTTGGACTTTAGGACTCTTGGGTATAGTGATACCATTTTATCAAATTTTGTTGACTTTTGTTGAAATTGGTGTGTTTTTTGTGGTTGTAGTTTCTAGTATTTTACTCACATCCACTCATATAGGCACAGTTTGTAATCTTGCCATGGTGATGAAACATTGAATTTTTTCTCTTCCCCTTCAAAATACCCAATAATAATGATATTCATGATCTAAATATGCGATTACAAATTATTTCACAATCACATGCATACATATTAATGTTCTAAAAGATGAGGTTTGTGTTTATATTAATGCTGTTGTACAGTATTCTCAGGTTTGTAGTGTATTGTGCATTATTAACTTTGTTTTGCTCCTTGATGTACACTGGAAATCAGGAAAACAATGATGTCATTTTTTACAAACATGGTCATATGTTGTGGTTGAATAAGTGATCGAGATCACATTGTATCAAAGCAGTACCTGCTGTTGTAGTTACTGGTATGTCGATTTATCCGTTCACTTGTCTTGATACAGACGCTCACGTTTGATCCACCAACTGTGTGGTTTATAACAACAACCGTTACTTCTAGTGGTGTAAAGTCTTCACCCCACTTTAATTCACTGTCAAATTCTCCTTGCATTATTTCCACTGCTAATTATAAGGGTGAATTTTTGCTTAAATTCACTCTTAATCGTAGTTTGTAGCCAAACTGATGTGAATAAAATGGAGAAGACATCCACGATGGCTCACTATTGATAGAAGTGGACTGTTTCTTGTTGACCATGTGTAACTCATAGTAGTTGCTCATGAAGAACTTAACAGGAGGAGTGTGACAGCAAAGCCAAATGGTTTTTTCCATTTTTTCGATATATTTGCTCATATTACTGCATTTGTTTTCTAGAAGATCTAGGTGATGCTGATAGTTTTCTTTAAGGTGTGATACTGCTTCTTTACGTGGTAGCTTCATCCCGCACCCTGAAGATTTGTAGCGACACTCTATTACAGAATATAGGCAGCCTTCATGATAGTTATCAGTTTGAGGGTCCAAGTTGAGATGGTTGTCTAGTTCTCCTAGCTCTCCAGTCCACTCACAACCTTCTTTTTGATGAGTACATCGAACTTTGAACTGGTAGAGAGGCTGTTGAAGGCCTTTGTTAAGGAAATTCTTAAACTCTTGTTTACAATTTGGACAAGCCTGGTTATTATCTTTAAGTTGCTCTATACAGACTTTACAGTAACTCTTCCCACAGCAGGTGACTTGGTGAGGCTCACGAAGGATTTGAAGACAAACTGGACACTCACTTTGCAGAACAGAGGGAGGTTTCTCTACAAACTCACACTCAAAGCCACCTTTTAGAAGAGAGTCCTCACTTACACCTTCACTGTCTTGCTCTTTTCCCTCTGATTCTTGACTGGTTTTAACTGCTTCTTCCCTTTCAACTCCCCGCTTTTGACTGGATTCAACTTCCTCCTGTACTGGTTCTGTTTCTATTGATGCCATGTTATTAAGTCTTTAGCTCTCCAGAGATCTATTCTCAAAAAGTGGGTGTAACTAGACTGAGTTGTTGCATAATGTGTTCATGCATATTTATAATCATGATGCACCCACAGTCATGCAGTGATTGGATTCATGCAACAATATTTATTCACACTATACACATAATACATTTATCATCACTGATGTTCTAGGAAAAGTACAAATTACACATGTATTACTGTTATTTTTAAAATAAACTATTTATGTTTAGATTTTTAGAAACTGTTATCTCCTACTGTTGGTGTTTATTACTGGCTAAAATTTGTTGGGGAAAATTGTTGTCTCTCCTTTATTATTTTTTACTGGCTTTATACTTCAACAGTACAAAATTGTACTGCATCATTTGTCACATACTTGTACATGTCAAGTGGCTGTATTAGGTGTAGAGATTCTTCTGTAGAGTATGAACGGTAAAATACCGACTTTCCTCCATTTTCAACTCTTATATATCACTGTAGTCTTATTTGTTTCCCAGCTAATTTGGTTAATCACTTCAATCTTCACATCTAGGAGCATGAAGTTTTGGCCGTCTAACTGGTAATCTCTTGTCAAATTTTCCCCTTGTCACATACACCTTTATTGATAGTGGTTGTTGTGGCCCCAAGCTGACTTGAAGGCTCATTCTATAACCAAGTAGATCTGAGTAGAATGGAGGAGAATCCCAGTTGTACGGATACTGACCATTACCGTAGTACTTGGGCATGGTGAAAGGGAATGTAACTGGGGGCGTAGGAAAGTGCTGATTGATATTTGCCTTGACTTTGTTGAAGCTACTGCTAAGCATGCTATATCTGCGTTCAAGTAGTGTGGTGTGACTTCCTGAGCTTTCCTTAAGATGAGCATCCATTCGTTTACGTGGTAGTACTTTTGTGCACCCTGCAAAATTGTATCGACATTCTATTGTTGCATATTGGCAACCTTGCAGCTGTTTAGCAGGTTGAGGATCCAAGTTGAGATGGTTGTTAAGTGTCCCTAACTCTCCTGTCCACTCGCAACCTTCTTTTTGGTTAGAGCATCGAACTTTCAACTGGTAGAGAGACTGTTGAAGACCTTTATTGGGAAAGTATTGAAGATTTCCAACTTTACAAGTTGGACAAGGTTCCTTTTTCACTTTGATCTTCTCAATGCAGACTTTACAGAAACTCTTTCCACAGCAAGTGACTTGATAAGGCTCATGAAGGATTTGCAAACACAAGGGACACTCAGTTTGAACAATGGAGGGAGGCTTTTCAACAAACTCACACTCAAAACCACCCTCCCCCTTTTTTTTTAAGAGCTGGATGCTTGTTAGCTTTTGCCATTTCTTAGCAAATATACTGGGACAGCTCTTATGGTCTTTATATAAGTGAATGGTTCAAGTAAAAACTGAACCTTATGCCCACTTACCATATTTCAGATATTTAGAGATAAAGTTCAAAGTTCATATATGACGTAATTGTGAAAAATTGAACTCTACGTGTATATTTTGGTACAGCTACTTCAGCTTGGTGTAAAATTTTGTCTAATGACTGCTGCTGAACCAAACTAAACAAAACCACAAAAATTTCATTTTTGATGGGAGGGGCATAAGATTCAGTTTTTACCTGAACCAGTCACAAATATTATACTATTAGGTCATGTGCATAATGACATTTAGGTTTTCTCGTACATTGTAAATCGACATAATATGTGTACCCTATAAGCATTGTGTGAGTGTATACTTATGTAAATTCATTTGTACTACAAAGCACTTATAAGGATCTATAATGTATAATATGTAGCTATCTTTTATTTAGTGTTAGTCTGTCATCCCTGCTTTGGTGATACGAAACTCCATACAATCATTGGATACGAATTTGTCAACCTCAGAGAGTTTTATCAGCTGTCTAGACTTTGGAGTACTGATACCAGCTTCAGAAATATATCCTTCTGTCACTCGTTCAGCAAATTTGTTGACTTTTGTAATTTTGGGTGGTTCCCAACTTTTGCGGTTGTAGTTTATCTCCTCCCTGTGTGTTTTATTATAAATCACTACAGATACATTTGGCACAGAGGTGTCTTGACTTAAAACTTCTAGTTCTACCTTTTGTTCATAAGGCCACTTCAGCTCGTGGTCGAATTCTCCCTTCATTAGTCGCAACTCAACAGGCAAATAAACTGCTGGTTTAGATACAAAAAATTCTCTATCAAAACTAAACACTCCTATGCACATCTTGTAACCACGGAAATTGGTGTAAAAGGGGGGAGAAAAACACCCATTATAATTTTCCTTGTGGTATCCGAAATGTTTCATGGTCAGTGTAACTGGTGGAATTGGAAAGTACTTCTGAATCTTCTTCAACCATTCGTCATTTTTGCCAGTGAGCTTTGTGTTTAGTGTCAAAATTTCTACCTTGGCTTCTTTCAATTCATTGGACTTATTCTCGAATTGCTTCTCAAGCAATTGTAGATGTAGAACCATTTCATCTTTCATGTGTGCCTTCATTTGAAGCCGTGACAACTTTGTAGGGCATCCAACATAGCTGTAGCGACAGTTAATCTCAGCATAATCACACCCTTCAAGTTCTTGATCAACTATTGGCTCCAAGTTGAGATGGTTGTCTAGTTCTCCTAGCTCTCCAGTCCACTCACAACCTTCTTTTTGATGAGTACATCGAACTTTCTGCTTGTACAGAGGCTGTCGAAGACCTTTGTTGGGAAAATCTTGTATCTTTTCTTCTTTACATGTTGGACAAGCCTTGTTGTCCACTTTAAGTTGCTCTATACAGACTTTACAGTAGCTCTTCCCACAGCAGGTGACTTGGTGAGGCTCACGAAGGATTTGTAGACAAACTGGACACTCAGTTTGAAGCACATCTGGAGGTGTCTCTACGAACTCACACTCAAAGCCACCTTTCAGTGGAAGGTCCTCACCTACACTCTCACTCTCTGCCTCTTTTGTTTCTACTTCTTGACTAGTTTCATCAACTGTCTCGTCTTGCTGTGTCACTGGATCTGCCTCTGTAGATGCCATGCTATTGTTTAACAAACTTGTAGCTGTGAGTGACCTATTCTGTTTTCAAAATGTGGGTGTAACGACTATAAATTTTATGATATTCATGCTAATGATTATTTCATTAATAACATGCATAGTAAGATTGAGAGTTAATGTACTAGTGTGGTTCAGCAGAGGTTATACAAATCTCCATAGTATTATGATCTTTATGTACAAATTTGTTAATCTCATAAAGTTTTATCAGTTGAAGGGATGCTGATGTGTTGATGTAGCTTTTGGACATTTTTTCTTCTGTTGTCACTCGTTGGCAACATTCAGATACAGTAGGCATATAAGAGTATGATTTTGGGGTCTGAATCAAGGCCTTCCTGTTTCCCACCCTGGCATCTTGACTTGCAACTTCCACTCTGACTTTTTGTTCAAAAGGCCAATTCAGCTCATCATCGAATTCTCCTTTCATTAAACACAGTTGCAGAGACAAATGTTTTGAATAATCTTCATGTGATCCCACATCAACTCGTAGGCACAGTTTGTAACCACGGAAATCTGTGTAAAAAGGAGGAGAAAACCACTCCTTCTTGTTTTCCTGGTGATATTTTATCACAACTGTAGTGGGTGGAATTGGGAAATGCTTTAATGATGCCTGTAGACGTTTTTCGTCAGTTGTTGCTTGTGAAAGGGCCTCTTTTTGGATGTCAATAGTTTCTTAGCGCTGTGAAATTTAGCCTAACGCCAGGTGGTTGAATAAATCATGTCAATCTTGCAACCGTTCAGAGTAGTAGTAATACTTTGACCTTTGCACCACCTTCATCTATTTATCCATAATTTCAAAATTACACTCTCTATGCAATTTTGCGCTGAAGATTCTTGTAGAGCAAGAGTAGGAGCATCGAAATACGGTAAGTCTGAACTCTGAACTCCAATACTGGCCTAACGGCGGGAGGTTCAAAATTGGGTAAATTTTCAATTTTCTAGCTAATTAACGTAATTTATTCATAAATTCATGTCATACTACATGGAAAATGGTGTAGATCATGTAGATATAGTAGCAAACTGAATATTGAATATTATAAATTCCTGAAAGCTAATTAATTTCTAGCCATGATCAGTAAGCGTGGCCTCGAAGCTAAGCGCTAAAAGAAGCACAAAAGCCTCAAATCTCAGCAACAACAGCGTTTTGGACAGCAAAAAATGTATTTCTACAAGATCATTCACATTTATGAACGTAAGTACCATCGCTTTTGTAGCTAGAGCTGTCTTTCTTGAGATTTCGATTGAACAGACAGACAGACAAAACGACTACCATAACCCCCTGCACGTGCTACGCATGCGCCGAGGCTTAATGAGTCAGATCGTAAAATGTGAGCAAACAAAATGGGAATGATTGTTTGAATGAGGAGTTCATTTCTGTGTGTCACACTGTTTATGTCATTTTATATGGCTCTTGTCGACTTGCTACATGTTCTCTGTATGGTCCGGCATAGGTGATATGAAACTCTATACAATCATTGGTTACAAATTTGTCAACCTCAGAGATCTTTATCAGTTGTTTTGAAGCCTGTGTACCAATGAAATGTTCAGACTTTTCTCCCTGTGTCACCTTTTCAACACATTCAGGTATTTTAGGGTTTCTCCAGTAGGTCCCACGAACACATGAAATTTTGTGGTAAATTACAACTTTTTTGTTTGCCACAGCATCATCTTGACTCACAACTTCCACTTCAACCTCTTGTTCAAAGGGCCACTTTTGCACTATGTCAAATTCTCCTTTCATTAGACACATCTCGACACACAAATGGGCATAGCCTACAATGACTCGTAGGCATAGCTTGTAACCTCGGAAATCAGTGTAAAATGGAGAGGAAAACCATTCTTTGCCATATTCCTTGTGATAACCAAAGTACTTCATGGTCAGTGTAACTGGTGGAATTTGAAAGTGGTTTTGAATTCGTTTCAGCCAATAGTCATCTTTAGTAGCTAACTCCTCTTGAAGTGTTAAAATTTGTATCATGGCTCTATCATGCTCATCAGACTTTAGTTTGTACCGCTTCTCAAGCAAAGAAAGGTGATGTTGGATTTTGCCCTTTAAGTGACTTTCCATTTTAAGGCGTGTGAGTTTAGTACTGCATCCGGCATACTTATAGTGACAGCTAATTTCAGCGTAGTCACATCCCTGGAGTTCTTGGTCAGGTTGAGGGTCCAAGTTGAGATGGTTGTCTAGTTCTCCAAGCTCTCCAGTCCACTCACAACCTTCTTTTTGGTGAGTACATCGAACTTTGAATTTGTACAGAGGCTGTTGAAGACCTTTGTTGGGAAAATCTTGTATCCGTTCTTCTTTGCAAGTTGGGCAAGCATTATTGTTTTCTTTGATCTTCTCTATACAGACTTTACAGTAGCTCTTCCCACAGCAGGTGACTTGGTGAGGCTCACGAAGGATTTGTAGACAAACTGGACAATCAGTTTGAAGTACATCTGGTGGCTTCTTTACAAACTCACACTCAAAGCCACCTTTCAAAGTAGGGTCCTCACCCACACTCTCACCCTCTGACTCTTTTACTAGTTGTTGGCTAGTTTCAGCTGTCTCTTCTTGCTGTATCACTGGATCTACCTCTATTGATGCCATGCTCAAGTGAAGCCTAGTTACAGTGTCCTATTCTGTTTTCAAAGAGTGTTGTAACTGACTGTCAGTGTCGTTGTATTCATGCATCTGTAGATTACACAATCATGTACTGATAAGTGGATAATGCTGTATCTGGACACTCATTTTCAATTATAGTATTATTATCAAATCAAACTGCTTATGTTTACTGTTCTAAAAATGCAAACTACACTTCTATTACGTACTATTGATGTTTATTATTGGCTACGTATAGTGATGGGAAAAGTTAGCATTGAAAAGTACATTCCTAAGACCATTAGCTACATGCACATGTGCAGGCTTTACTTCAACGATACAAAGTTCCAGTGCATTGTTAGTTATGTATGTGTACATCAGTTTCCTTCATTTTCAGTGGACTCTTGTTACTTTAGTCTTATTCGGTTCTCAGCTAATTTGATTTTAATCACTTCAATCTTTACATCTAAAGGTATGAAGTTCTGACCATCTGGTAATCTACTGTCAATTAAATTCTCCTGGCTGTGTAAGAGCTGCTACTGTTGTTAAGCCTTAGTGTGTGCGTAGCACGTGCAGAGAGTTACGGTAGTCGTTTTGTCTGTCTGTCTGTTCAATGGAAATCTCACAAAAAGCAGCTTTAGCGACAAAATTGATGGTACTTACGTTCATAAATCTGAATGATCTTGTAGAATTACATTTTTTGCTGTCCAAAACACTGTAGTTGCTGAGATTTGAGGCTTTTGTGCTTCTTTTTAGCGCTTAGCTTCGAGGCCACACCTACTGATCTAGTGTGCGTTATCTAGAATCCGTCTTGAATTCAATGAGGCTCATGCATGTGCATAGTGCTCTATGCTGCTGTCACTGTTGAATAGTGTTGCTTGGCGGCAAGACAGACAGGAGTTGGCCTGCTTTCTATCTAAGCATAGATGTATTGACATGTATAGTGTGGCCCGACATTGGCTGCATGGCCACTGACAAAGTGGCAGTCTCAGGTATGAGGTGTCCTGGCTAGATTTTGTACTGATCTATCTATCTGCTGAGCATTTCAGTACATGCCAGTCTCTGCTCCAATGCCAGAGAGCTCTAGTAGCCCAGTGGTAAGAGCATTTGCCCTGAATCTAGAAGGACCTGGGCTCGAATCAAGTAGATCGGAGGATTTTTTTAACCGTTAGCTGCGGGTTTCATGTACATAATTTGCGACTTGTGCTGCTTCATCACAGTTATGTGGCTACTTGAACCTGGGTTGGTTTTCTTGATACAATCATAACTATGATACACTTTTACACAAAGCCCTGTACATAGACTCAGTATGTATATCAGTGTACTAACAACTATAGTGACGAGTTGAATGTGCCGAGGCTTGTGCACCATGGTGCCTTCATTGTTGTTGTTTTTGTTGTTATTTTTTTGTAGTTGTTGTACCCTTTTGAAAAGCTCGACACTTAGAAGCCCCTGCCATTAGTTTTTGATAATGGTTATCACTTCAAGAGTAATACAACAAATAGGAAGGGCGTGTATGAGTTAAATACTCCCTACAAGTGGGTGTAACCGTACTCCTGAATTGTTTGTTAGTCGTGGACAACACTTAGTGGTCTATTACATAATAGATTCTAAGGCAGTAATTACAGCTACAGTCTGTCTAATTATGAATTATATACAAGGTCCTGCATCCAATTATTATTTTGCAAACGGATTTAGAACTTTTGAATAGGTGGCCAATTATATGCTTGTTGAGTTACTAATAGTTGTTGTATTACACGTTCTACTCTATCGTCTCTATATGGTCCGGCGTAGGTGATACGAAACTCCATACAATCATTCCATACAAATTTGTCAACCTCAGAGATCTTTATCAGTTGTCTTTAAGCTTGTGTACCAATGTAATGTTCAGACTTTTCTCCCTGTGTCACACTTCTCAACATTCAGGTACAGAATAAATGTATCCATTAGTATAGTATACAGCTTTGTCGTAAATCACAACTATTTTGTTCACCACAGCAGCACTTTGACTCACAACTTCCACTTCAACTTCTTGTTCAAAAGGCTGATTCGAATCAAATTCTCCTCTCATTAGACAAACTTGAACAGACAAGTAGTGATCTTGGTCACAAGGTCTGGGATAAATGTTGCATATGTCGCCATTTGCATGTGCTGTGAAATCAACTCGTAGGCACACTTTGTAACCACGGAAATCCGTGTAAAAGGGAGGAGAAAACCACTCCTTGCAATTTTCATGATGATAACCAAAGTGTTTCATCACAATCATTGTGGGTGGAATTGGGAAATGCTTTTCAAACTTCTTGAGGCGATCTTTGTGGAAAGTTAGCTTCGACTGTGTCTCGCTGAGGCTGGTATTCTTTTCACTTAACGTTGAAACCTTGGCGTTTAGCGTTGAGATTTTCCTACGTGCTCTTTCGAGTTCATCACATTTTATGTCGTATTGTTTCTCAAGCAGAGATAAGTGGGCAGCAGGTTCGTTCTTGAAGTGACCTTTCATGAGAAGGCGAGTTAGTCTGACATTACACCCGATGTTGCTATAGCGACAAGCAATGACGGTGTACTGGCATCCTTCAAGCTCTGTATCAACATCAGGCTCCAAGTTGAGATGGTTGTCTAGTTCTCCTAGTTCTCCAGTCCACTCACAACCTTCTTTTTGGTGTGTGCATTGAACTTTGAACTGGTAGAGAGGCTGTTGAAGACCCTTGTTGGGAAAATCTTGTATCTTTTCTTCTTTACAAGTTGGACAAGCCTTGTTGTCCTCTTTAAGTTGCTCTATACAGACTTTACAGTAGCTCTTGCCACAGCAGATGACTTGGTGAGGCTCACGAAGGATTTGAAGACAGAGTGGGCACTCTGTTTGAAACATGGAGGGAGGCTTCTCTACAAACTCACATTCATACCCTACCCTTTGTGACTTCTCAACTGTTTTATCTCCTTGACTTGGTACTTGTTGCTCAGAATCATCACTGTCTGACTCTACATAGACCTTCTTTGAAGATGCTACTTGTGAGTAGGCTGCCATTTTGATTTCAAGTCTCTGTCAAGTTACCTGGGCTCAGAGGAGGTAGGACACACTTGAACTTTAGGTAATGAGGTCACTAATTAGAAATTGCAGACTCGCGTACAGGAAGATTTTTGAAGTTTATAAGCACAATATTCAAACTCAGCACCCTTGTTTTAGTTAGAGACCACTCTATTTTTTGCCATTCTGGCTCTTAGTAAGAGATAATGCAAGCATGCAAAAAATTAATTAACATTCCTTTCAACATTCCACAGTCCAGTAGCGGGAAAACAAAGGCTCTGCAGCTGAAAAGAAGAGAGGTGCCCCCCTAAATTGATAGTGCTTAGTTCAGAAAAGGCCTTAGAATACTACAAAAACGCTCGCTTCTGGAGATATAAGTAAACTAATCAGTGACCTCATTAGACAAAGGTCAAGCGTGTCCTACCTCCTCTGACCTGGGCTACCCAGAGGAAGGTCGGACTTGCTTAATTGCATTTTAGTGAAGAAGAATTTAATTAAAGTTTGTAATTACTACAAAAAGGTCAAGCCTTACCCACACATGTGTATGTAGCTATTCTTAGTGTAGGTTGTGAATATTCATTGACACTGAACATGCATGCTATTATCACAAGATTAATGTGGTCATACACATGCATTAGCTACATATTGTGTACACAGACCGAGCTATCATACACACATTCTAGATAGAGTTTTGTTCTTTTTGTACAATCACAGTTTCCTACAACAGTGAGTAACCATTAGTTTCACTAAAATATGTTAGAAATTAGAAACTCGACGCTGTCGTTTTTCACGTAACCATGTGATGTATATCACGTGAATGTATTAAATTCATGGATTCGTTGTTGTAGTAATTGTGATAGTAGTCATCTTTATCATTTCTGCTCACATGGTTACCTTGATCAGGGATTCTTATGCAGACACATTCGTTTTGCTCGTGCTTAGTTTGACTCACAACTTCAACCTTCACAACCATTGGTGTAAAATTATTGCTCCACTTCAACTCGTCATCAAATTCTCCCTGCATCACATGTACTCTCAAGGCTAACGGTTTTTTCGTACCTACATCTGCTTGGAGGCATAGCTTGTACCCAAACTAGTGTGAATAAAAAGGCATGGATTCCCAGGCAGCTTCAAATTTTTTCTTTCTCCATCCACGTCTAGTGTAGGTATATTCTGGTGGTGATTTGTCTTGAATTTGCAGAGCCTGGAAGTCGTCCATAGTGAGAGTGACTGGAGGTGTACGAATGGCTTTATGGACCATCGTGTTTACTCTCTCTAAGCTCTTGTTTGCATTAATGTATTTCGTTTCCAACATGTCTAAATGATCCTGTGCACTCTCTTGCATATGAGCACTTATATCTTTACGTGGTATCTTTGCCGTACACCCAGCAAAGCTGTAGCGGCATTCCAAAGAGGCATCCTTCAAGCTGGTTGTCAGGTTGAGGGTCCAAGTTGAGATGGTTGTCTAGTTCTCCTAGCTCTCCAGTCCACTCACAACCTTCTTTTTGGACAAAACATAAATAAGTCTGGTAAGAAGCGAGGTCCGAGCTGGCAAACTTGATTAATTGTTGTTTGCAATAACCACTAAGGAGGTTACCGATCCCATCACGGCAAAAATTGATAGTAGACTACGACAAATATGTACTATGTATATAAATTAAATTATGTATATATAGTTATATATAAATTATAATAATTATTGTAATAGTTGCCTTTAAATACAGTTTACCACTCATTATTGTTCCAGTGTAAATATATATTTTCCTTACTTCTTTGTGACTTCAGAGATAAGAAAGGTCACAGAATCATGTTTTACAAACTTGTACATATCTTCAGGCTGAATAAGAGCCCCCGATTCAAACTTTGAGTTGTTATCTACACTTGATCGTGACCATGATGACAATGATGAGCTCATAATGTTTATACCTACTTGTTTATTAGGCTCCCAGCTTACTTGACTAACAACTTCAATTATTACTTCCATTGGAGTAAAGTTGTAATTCCAATTCAGTTTTTTATCAAATTCTCCCTCCATCATACACAGTTGCAGTGACAGAGGCTGTCGCAGACCAACATTAACTACTATGTGCATTTTGTAGCCACGTAGTCCAGTATAGAATGGAGTAGATGTCCATTGTACCTTTTCTTCTCTATGATACTTAAAGTTGGTCATAGTCAGTGTAACAGGTGGTGTGGGAAAATGATGGTGAATGTTATCCTGAAATGTTTCAAAGTCCAGAGTGACTACACTGTATTTAGCTTCTAGTAGGGCGAAGTGTTGTTGGGAACTTTCTTCGACATGTTTCTCCATATCTTTTCGTGGTAGCTTTGTCGTACACCCAGCAAAATTGTAGCGGCATTCGATCTCAGTACATGGGCATCCAAGAAGCTGTTTATTAGCTTCTGGTTCTATGTTGAGATGGTTGTCTAGTTCTCCTAGCTCTCCAGTCCACTTGCAACCTTTTTTTTGATTAATACATCGAACTTTTAGCTGGTAGAGAGGCTGTTGAAGACCTTTGTTGGGAAAGACCTCGATATCTTTTGCATTGCAAGTTGGACAAGGCTCGTGTTTGCCTTTAATTCTTCCAATACACACTCGACAGAAGCTCTTTCCACAGCAAGTGACTTGGTGAGGCTCACGAAGGATTTGCAGACAAATTGAACATTTAGTTTGGATTATTTCTGGTGGCTTCTCTACGAATTCACACTCAAAACCTCCTTCCTCTTTCTTTTCAACAACTTCATCGCCAGACTCTATCTCTTTAGGTGCTGATGCCATACTCTTTCCAAGTGGAAGACTTTTTTACTTTGTACGTATACAGCAAAAGGAGCTCTTTTTAAGTAAGCACTTGGGGTATACTGATTGGCTGGCTGTTACAAAAAAAAAGAAGAATTGGGATGTAGCGTATTATGATGAAATTCACAGTAGATAGTTCCCTGTTCCTTGAATTATGTGATTGCACATACTACATGCATGCACTTATTTAGCTGAAGTTTGACCATAAATTTGGTGTATGTATATATATAACACTACTTAATTATTACAGACATTATGCAGTGTGTACTAAATAGGTTTAGATTGAGCCAAGTCTCAGAATGTATGTTTTGGAATCAAAAATGGCGTATGCAAACCTTCATATCCCTACAATTTATATAGACTGGGGTAGTTCATCCATTGTACTTTCTCCTGACTGTGATAATCAAAAAATCTGTCGATTTGAGTGTAACATGGAGGTGTATTTAACCCTTTACATCCCCCGAATACAGGATGTGGCCACACGATAAATTACTAAATTAAAATTAATAGCATGACATTCTGACATTGACATGACATAATGACATTCAGTTTTAACTATAATATAATAATTATTATCAAAACAAATGGTTTAGGTTACAAAAACAAACTTGTAGACAAACTGGACACTCAGTTTCAACTAATGAGTAGTTACAAAAAACAAACTGCACATTTATGTTTACAAACTCCACATTTTAGTGTCAATGTTTATAGGGTAACAGTATTATCAAAATTGTTCGTTTACAACTGTAAGATATTACATGTCTGCATGAAGCTGTTTATTATAGCCTAGTTATAATGTTGGGGGAAAGTTAATAGTTGTTCGATCACCTTCCTTTAGCTTTTCACTGGTTTTACTTCAACAATACAAAATTGTAATGCATTATTTGTAGCATACATGTGCATATCATGTGGCTGGATTAGACGTGTAGATTCTTCCGTAGAGTACGATCGGTTAAGTACCGAGTTTCCTCCGTTTTGGACTCTTATCACTGTAGTCTTATTCGGTTCCCAGCTAATTTGGTTAATCACTTCTATCTTCACATCTAAAGGTACAAAGTTTTGGCCGTCTGGTAATCTGCTATTAAACTCTCCGTTTGTTACATACAGTGTTACTGATAGTGGTCTTTGTGGTCCCATGTTAACTTGAAGACGTATTTTATAGCCAAGTAGATCTGAGTAGAAACAAGGTGACGTCCAATTTGGATAGTGATGGTAGTTGGTTGTAGTGAATGTAACTGGAGGTGTGGGAAAATGCTCCTTGATATTTGCCTTGACTCTTTCAAAGCTACTGCTAAGTACTTTATATCTGCTTTCAAGCAATTTGATGTGGTGATCTGTGCTTTCCTTGAGATGAGCATCCATTTCTTTACGAGGGATTTTTTCATACACCCTGCAAAGTTGTAGCGACATTCTACTGCTATGTATGGGCAGCCTTTAGCTTTGTTAGCTGATTCAGGGTCCAAGTTGAGATGGTTGTCTAGTTTATTTAGTTCTCCAGTCCATTCACAGCCTAGTTTTTGATTAGAACATTGAACTTTCAGCTGGAAAAGAGATTGTTGAAGACCTTTGTTGGGAAAGTATTGAAGATTTCCATCTTTACAAGTTGGACAAGGCTCCTGTTTCACTTTAATCTTCTCAATGCAGACTTTACAGAAACTCTTCCCACAACAGATGACTTGATAAGGTTCATGAAGGATTTGCAGACACAAGGGGCATTCTGTTTGAACAATGGAGGGAGGCTTCTCAACAAACTCACACTCAAAGCCACCCTCTCCTGGCTTTTTAGAAGCTCTAGCTGTTTTCTTGGCAGCTGCTGGCTTCTTTTGAGTAGCTTGGCGCTTGGAAGTCTTTGGCATTGGTGAGATTTAAGTACACAGTAGCTAGCAATATCACTTTCTTGTTGAATAAAAAAGGGGCGGTAGGAATTCCCCAAAAGTGGGTGGATTGTTATTGTACAAAATGGATTAAAATTTCATTACAAACATAAGTGTCAAGCTGTTTCCGTCATTTATCAACAACCTCTTAATGGACATATTATTTTTTTAATGAACACAAAAATAACGTCAGTAAATAAAATGTATTGGTTCATATTTACATATATCTTCACCAATCAACTGGTTGTACTATATGTTCTCTATCATCTCTATATGGTGCAGAATTCATTTTGGTGATACGTACAAAACTGCATATGATCATTAGATACAAATTTATGAACCTTAGAGAGCTCTATTAGACATCTTGAAGTCGCGAAGCTTGTGAACCAAAGTACCTTTCAGATATTTCCCCTTTGGTCACACACTCAGTATATACATTATATTCGCGCCAATAATGTATGTCTCTCATGTGAGATTGCATGGCAACCAGGCTCCCCTTTTTACTTTCCGTATTTTCTAAGAGGGGGGAGCCTGGGAATAAGGCTAAAAACTAGAATGACAAGTTGCATTGATGCAAGGCACCAGGGGGTGAGTCTGCCTTGAATGGCTTGCACTATTGAATTTGCAAAGTATGGTTGTTTTTTTTGTTCATTATGTACCCAAGAAAGCATGCACACTTAAAATAATGTCATTCAAAAAATGTATATAGCTAGAAGTTTAGCATAAATGTTTTGTATAATAATTTACTAATTCCTACTCACTCAGTTATTGGAGTCAGTCCAATTGCAATAGACATGGTACTTATACACTATTATAAATGTGAAATCTCAAGGTTTAATATACGTACACTTTCATAAAAACTATATATAAACAGTATACCACTCATTTCTATGTTAGTGTATTATAGTCCTGTATGGATGCTTCGCTCTGACATTGATTTCAGAGATAAGAAAGGTCACAGCATCATGTTTTACATACTTGTACATATCTTCAGGTTGTATAAGAGCCCCAGATCCCTCTATCTCTCTACATGATTGATTTTGTAGGTAGAAACGTGACCCACCTATTGTCCGATCCTGACAATTTATAGATATACTTTTATTAGGCTCCCAGCTAACTTGACTGACAACTTCTACTGTTATTTCCATTGGAGCATAGTTAGTTCCCCATCTTAGTGTGCTATCAAACTCTCCCTCCATCATGCACATTTGCAGTGACAGAGGGTGTTGCAGACCAACATCAACTTGTATACACATCTTGTAGCCACGTAGTCTGGTATAGAATGGAGGAGATGTCCATCGTACTTTTTCTTCACTATGATACTTAAACCGTGTCATTGTTAGTGTAACAGGTGGTGTGGGGAATTGGCGTTGAATGTTATCCCGAAATCTTTCGAAGTCTTGAGTGTCTACCCTATGTTTAGCTTCTAATAGAGATATGTGTTGCTGAGAGCTTTCTTGGATATGATTCTCCATGTCTTTTCGTGGCAGCTTTGTAGCACAGCCGGCGAAATTGTATCGGCATTCGATCTCTACAAATAGGCATCCTTGAAGCTGTTGATAAGTCTCGGGTTTCAAGTTGAGATGGTTGTCTAGTTCTCCTAGCTCTCCAGTCCACTCACAACCTTCTTTTTGGTGACTACATCGAACTTTTTGCTGGTAGAGAGGCTGTTGAAGACCTTTGTTGGGAAACTCCTTTATGTCTTTTTTGTTGCAAGTTGGACATGGTTTGTGTTTGCCTTTAATTCTTCCAATGCAGACTCGACAGAAGCTCTTCCCACAGCAGGTGACTTGATGAGGTTCACGAAGGATTTGAAGACAAACGGGACATTTAGTTTGAATTATTTCTGGTGGTTTGTCTACGAACTCACACTCAAAACCACCTCCCTCTTTCATTACTGCAACTTCATTGCCAGAATCTATCTCTTTAGGTGCTGATGCCATTCTTTCCAAATAATCTTGTTACAGGATCAAAAACTCAACCTTTAAATCTTACAGTTTCACAGTAAAAGGAGATGACATTAACTTTTATAGTTCAGAATCTATAGTAGATATATATCTTGTGTAAGTTAACACATTAGAGTATACTGCACAATAATATTATTAGCTGTTACCAAAAGAAGGCGTGCCAGGATGTGGTGTATTGATATTCATGGTGCATGGTTCCTTGGAAATGTTTTTTGTGTTGTACCATGTGATTGCATGCCACACACATTTATTAGATAGCTAGAAGTTTAGCCAGAAATGTTTTGTATTAAATAATTCCTACTTAGTCATTATATGCACACTCAGTCAGATAAACATACATTGTACTTAGGAAACTGTGGCGGTTAAAAGTCAATTAATGTTAGTTATTCAATATTCAGTCAGTACTTTTCAGTATACAAATTAAATTCCACAGCTCCAAACATACATGCATGCACCACACTATAGAAAGTCTATTTCAATCAATATTGTTCCACACAGTCTTCTTATTACAGACAGTACACATGAAGTGTTTCCAGTTTGGCTATTCATCAGGGCCCGGCAAGGTACTATCTTTTGGCAGTTCACGTATGCTTGAGATGCGAATGGTAACCTTGTCGTTGTTGACATAATTTGGCATGTCCTTTGGCTTGATTATGGATCGTGATTCCTTTGAATTGAAGTGGGCAGGTCTATCTTGTTCAACCTTACTACCTACTTTGGGTACCCGGATGCAAACTTTTTTGTTTTCCCTTGAATTACTTGGATTCACAACTTCTACCGAAACTTCTAGTGGAGTAAACTGATTTCCCCACTCGAGTTGGTCGTCGAATTCTCCCTTCATCATCTCCACTTTCAGTGATAGGGGTTGGTCCAAATCCAAGTCAGCTTGAAGGTTCATCTTGTAGCCAAATTGATGAGTGTAAAATGGAGCAGATTTCCACACTGGCATTTCCATGTATAATCCTGGATCGTTCTTTGATCTGAGGAATTTGTTGTATTTGTTTAATGTAAGCACATGTGGTGGATAAGGGCAATATTTTTGGATTCCCTTCTCCATTTGTTTGATAACAGCACAGTTGCTAACACATTTGGCATCGAGTAGTTTCAAGTGGTGTTTTGCCTTTTCTTCGTTGTGAATTTTCATTTCATTTCGTGGCAATTTTGTTTGATCACACCCAATAGGATGGTAGTAGCACTCAATAACAGCATATGGGCACCCTTCAAGTTGCTCTTGGGTTGATTTAGGCTCCAAGTTGAGATGGTTGTCTAGTTCTCCTAGCTCTCCAGTCCATTTACAACCATCTTTTTGATGAGAACATTGAACTTTCAGCTGATAGAGAAGTTGTTGAAGACCTTTGTTGTGAAAATCATTAAAATTTCTCGTATTGCAGTGGGGGCATGGATTGTTCCCTGCTTTAACACGCTCAATACAAGAATGACAAAAACTTTTCCCACAGCAAGTGACTTGATAGGGTTCACGAAGAACTTGTAGGCAAACTAGGCATTCAGTTTGAACAATGGAGGGAGGCTTCTCTACAAACTCACAATCATAACCATTCACTTCTGCATTCACATCAGCTGATTCTGCCATCTGGGTTAGGTACTCTTATCAACAGTCAGTTGTTGACACCAATAATATATAATATTATTATTATATTTAATTGTTTCCTGAAATCATGTGAGTTTGTCATGTGACTGTATGTACAGCCCAGTGTATTGTCATGTTATAATTGAGGTAGCATGTATTCACTTTATTTATCCCATTTGTTGTCTCAATTGATATTGCTTTTGCTCAATAGAACACATGTTCTCAATTGTATTGTATATAATCAACGTAATTTATACTCTGGTTTAAAGTTAAGGTAAAATGATGGTTACTAGCAGCTATTGCACTATCTATTCCTATACAGTTAAGTTAGTCTAATTGTTTTTAATTTTGCAAAGTCTGGCGTAAGCTTAAGATCGTACTCTATTGTCTCTGTATGGTCCAGCGTACGTGATATGAAACTTCATACAATCGTTGGATACAAATTTGTCAACCTCAGAGATCTCTATCAGTTGTCTTGAAGCATATGTATCAATGTATGATGTAGACATTTCCCTTTCTGTCACTCGTTTGCAACATTCAGGTATGTTTTGTACCCAATGTCTTGCTGTTCTCTCAACCAGTTTATAGATTACAGCCACTTTCTCTACTGAAGTAGAATCTGTAGCTACTACCTTTACTTCTATCTCTTGCTCAAATGGCCACTGCAACTTTCCGTCAAATTCTCCCCTCATTAGACATAGAAGCACACACACATATGATCCCACATCAACTCGTAGGCACAACTTGTAGCCACGGTAATCGGTGTAAAAAGGAGGAGAAAACCACTCCTTTTTGTTTTCCTGGTGATATCCAAAATGTTTCATGACAACTGTAGTAGGAGAAACTGGGAAATCCTTTAGATATTCTTGTAGGTGCTTTACCTTAGCTGTTGCTTGTGAAAGTGTCTCTTTTTGGGTGGCAATCGTCTTGTTGAGTGTCAAAACTTCAACAGTGTGAGTGGAGTTATTTCTATTAGCTTCTTCAAGTTACGTTCAAGTTCACCAATTTTTGTCTTGAACCACTTCTCAAGAACAGACAAGTGAAGCGGCATTTCATCTTTTGAGTGGATTTTCATTTGTAGACGCTGGAGTGTTGTGTTACATCCGATGTAACTATAGCGACAATCAATAATGGTGTAGTCACATGTATCCTTCAAGCTCTTTTTCTGGTTGAGGGTCCAAGTTGAGATGGTTGTCTAGTTCTCCTAGCTCTCCAATCCACTGACAACCTTGTCTTTGGTGAGTACATCGAACTTTATACTGGTAGAGAGGCTGTTGGAGACCTTTGTTTGGAAAATCTTGTATCTTTTCTTCTTTACAAGTTGGACAAGCCTTGTTGTCTTCTTTAAGTTGCTCTATACAGACTTTACAGTAGCTCTTCCCACAGCAGGTGACTTGGTGAGGTTTGCAAAGAATTTTTAGACAAACTGGACACTCACTTTGCAGCACAGAAGGAGGTTTCTCCACAAACTCGCACTCATAACCACCCCTTTCTAACTTTTGGTGTGTATCACCACTAAGGCTGCTTCTTTGCTCACTATCTGACTCTGATGTCACAGAGACTGCCATTTTGATTTTTACTCTCTTCCTTGTAATGATGTTAGGGTGTGTACATGAGTCTACGTATTATATTATTATATATATATGTAGTGATTCATTATAATGCTATATACATGAATTGTATTTCTACAACACAACATTAGTACCCACTCTTCAGTGTGTCTATGAACACGTGCAGGTCATGTGATAATATTCTTACATTGACTTAGTGTATAGTTACAAAAATATACATCTAACACACACATTATTGCTACCACACATATTCTATACAGATATAGAATTGTCAAGTTTTGTTCTTTAGTATTATACACATTGCACTGCACAGTTTCTTACAATTTTAAGATACCATTGTTTTCATTTATGTTTCGATAAATTTAATGCTAGAAATTATAAACTCCACACTGTCATTTTTCACGTAATTATACATTGAACGCGAGTCTGCTAAGCACTTAGGATTCTTGTTTGGGAAACTTCTTCGCCAAGAATGGTTAGTATTTTTGCTCATGAAATTACCTTCATCAGGGATTCGTATCTCATCACATACATTTTTCAGTTCACTATTTTGACTGACAAGTTCAACTGTTATAACCATTGGTGTAAAATCATTACCCCACTTCAAATCATCGTCAAAATCTCCTTCCAACAAGTATATTTTCACTGCTAGTGGCTTTTTAATGCCTACTTCCACTTCAAGCAGCATCTCATATCCTAAGTCGTGTGAATAGAAGTGATGAGATTCCCAGTTTGGATCGAACACTCTTCTTTTGTTCCTCCAACCCCTGCCTCGATATTCTGGTGTTGAATCATTTTCAGCTTGCAGGCTATGGTAATTTCTCATAATGATAGTGACTGGAGGTGTGTCAAAGGCATTGTGGATGACCCTGTTCACTCTCTCTAAGCTCTTTTTAGTTGTATCGTATTTCACTTCGAGCAGATCTAGATGATGCTGGGCACCCTCTTGCATATGAGCTGTGATGTCTTTGCGTGGTATCTTTGCCATACACCCAGCAAAGCTGTAGCGGCATTCTATTTTTGCAAAGAGGCATCCTTCAAGCTGGTTGTCAGGTTGAGGCTCCAAGTTGAGATGGTTGTCTAGTTCTCCTAGCTCTCCAGTCCACTCACAACCTTCTTTTTGATGAGTGCATCGAACTTTGTACTGGTAAAGAGACTGTTGATGTCCTTTGTTGGGAAAATCTTGTATTGTTTCGTTTTCGCAAGTTGGACAAGCTTCTTTTTCTTCTTTGATCTTCTCTATACAGACTTTACAGTAGCTCTTCCCACAGCAGGTGACTTGGTGAGGCTCACGAAGGATTTGACGACAAACTGGGCACTCTGCTTGAACAATAGAGGGTGGTTTCTCAACAAACTCACACTCAAAACCACCATTTCTTGCATACACTTTAGGTGATTCTATAGGTTTTTCTGCCATTTTGAATTTTGTAAACTCAACACTGATGCAACAGTAATGTGACTTGCCTGTAATTGGTAACTGTGATAGCAATCTAGAGTGTTTTAAAGCTATAATACTATAATAACGATCTACATATTAGGGTTCTCATTGTACGTACATAATAGTTATAGTATAGAAGTTATAGAAGTGTAACATATAACATATAAGTGTAACATGTGACAGAGACTATAATTGACAATGCTGTAGTTGTGTAGTATATTTAACTCTAGTAATTTTTAGTAAATTGACACAATAACTAATAACTATTAAAGAGTAGCTGGTTTCTGTAAAATTCCGACTTCAAAACAACCTGATATTTCCAAAAAAATTTATTGGATCTTTAGTTTGGCAGTTTACGTAAGTCAGAGATCAGAAAGACTACAGAGTCGTTGACGACATAATCTGCCATTTCATTGGGCTTTATTAATCGCTGTGATATGTCACTTCTAAAGGTGTTATTCCTGAAAGATAATCCCTGAGTGGGTTGAAGTTCAGTACTTTCTATTACTCTAAAAACAAATTAAGCCACTTGATGAAGGGATTCGTATCACTACAGATTTATTATTATTGGCTGTCATCCTCAAAATTCCAGTTTTGGCTTGATTAACAACTTCAATTTTAACTGCTATTGCTGTGAACTGATGACCCCATGGCAATTTTTCATCAAATTCTCCTTCCATTAATTCCAACTCTAGTTGTAGTGGTGTGTTCAGTCCTACGTAAACCCTCAGGCGGAACTTGTAGCCAAATTGATGTGTATAAAAAGGAGGAGATTCCCACCATTTACCTTCCGAAGATGAGTAATGGTAGAAATTTTTCATAGTAAGTGTAACATTTGGTGGTGTTTGAAAATATCTGCCAACATTCCTTTCCAGCATTCGAAGGCTACTGCTCACTTTGTTGTACTCACGTTTGTGCATTCTATCCATGCTGTCATATTTAGTTTTGTGCTTTCTGTCCATGGTGACGTAGTTAATTTCGAGCAGGTTTAAATGATGCTGTGCACTTGTTTGGATATGATCTGGCATGTCTTTACGCAGTTTCTCAGTTGTACACCCAGTAAAATTGTACTGACATTTTATAGAAGTGTATTGGCATCCCTTTAGTTGGTTATCAGGTTGAGGGTCCAAGTTGAGATGGTTGTCTAGTTCTCCTAGCTCTCCAATCCACTCACAACCTTCTTTTTGATGAGTACAGTAAACTTTCAACTGGTAGAGAGACTGTTGATGATGTTTATCTTTGAATGTTTCAAAAGAAATCTCCATGCATGTTGGACAAGCTTGCTTGTTTTCAGTTATCTTCTCTATACAGACTTTACAGAAGATCTTTCCACAGCAGGTGACTTGGTGAGGCTCTCGGAGGATTTGTAGACAAACTGGACATTTTGTTTCAAGTTTAGATCGTGGTTTCTTGACAAACTCACAATCAAAACCACATTCATCTTTGTTTTCAGTTGCTGCGTCACTACGTTTGGGCTGAGTTTGCTGTATAACAAATCTCGAAGCCATTTCTCCAAACTCTGAGATGTATGGGCTCCAAATTAACTGATCGAACAGTAGAATATCAAGCTTCAAAACACAATCCCAGTTGCCAGAAAGAAGTATTCTGACTTGAAAAATTCACTGTTTAAGTAGTGACTGTGGGTCTTAATAGTTAATATTCATGGGGGTTACTTCAGTGGAAATAATATTGTTATTCATGTTCCCAAGTGACTTACATGTGTCATTGTTTTTAAGTAGAACTAGAACTAACAGTACTATATATAGATAGAGCTATATATAGAAAACAATTTGTGCACCATGGAATTATTCATTGGAAATTGTCCGCTGTCTGTGGACTTATTGGATTGTGATTCATTAGTGGAAGCAGTATAGGAAGTATATAGTGCCTTCATTTGGTATTTGTTTGTTGTGTCCATGAGCTACCTGATTGACAACTTCAATTGTCACTGTCATAGGAGTATATACATGACCCCCCATTTTAGCTGAATGTCAAATTCTCCCTTTATCAACACTCATTACCATCCCTTTAATTCAGTCTTTTGGTGTGTTACATCAATAAGGCTGCCTGCTTTTTCACTGTCTGACTTTATATGTGAACCTTTACCTCAAAGACTGTCATTTTGATTCTTATGATGTAAGGGATATATTATTATGCATATTTTTCTCCACAAGACACATGTGTACATAGGACACATGTAGTGTGTTTCATACATGTATTATAAAGTACAGTATGTCATAGGTTCATTGAACACAAATTGTGTGATAAGTACTTTTATAGTTATAAATATTATTATACGTACATTGACTACAAAAGAGATACATAATTCTATTACATACCATAACTAGTACACATTCTAGACAGATATATTGTCAAGTTTTGTTTCTAGCTTTATTGTACTGTTACTATTTTCTTCTATACTTCAGTAAAAGTTTATAGGCATTTTATGTTTTGTTAAATTCGATGTGCGAAATTTGAAACTCCACACTATCGTTTTTTGCATAATTGTGCATTATACTCGATCCTATAAAGCACACAGTATTTTTGTTTGGAAAATTTCTCTGCCAAGAATTGCAAATAGTTTCGCTCACGTAGTTGTTCTCATCAGGAATTCTTATCGTATCACGTACATTTATCGATTTGCTATTTTGATTGACAACTTCAACTGTTATAACCATTGGTGTAAAGTCATCACCCCACTTCAACTGCCTGTCAAAGTGTCCTTCCAATAAGCATACTTTCACCAATAGTGGTTTATTAATGCCTATTTCCACTTTGAGCTGCATCTCATACCCAAATTCAGTGGTGTGAATAGAAGCGTGGAGATTCCCAGTTTGGATTAAACACCCTGTACCTGCTCCTACGATAGCCTCGATATTCTAGTGTTGATGTATTTTCAGTTCGCAGCTTGTATATAGAAATTATGCATAGTGAGAGTGAATGGAGGTGTCTCGAAGGCATTATGGATGATCCTGTTCACTTTCTCTAAGCTCTTTCTTGTTGTATCGTATTTCACTTCAAGCAGATCTAAGTGTTGCTGAGTGCTTTCTTTCATATGAGCTGTGATATCTTTGCGTGGTAATTTTGTCGTACACCCAGCAAAACTGTAGCGACATTCTATTATTATAAACTGACATCCTTCGAGCTGGTTATCAGGTTGAAGGTCCAAGTTGAGATGTTTGTCTAGTTCTCCTAGCTCTCCAGTCCACTCACAACCTTCTTTTTGATGAGTACATCGAACTTTGAACTGGTAGAGAGACTGTTGATGACGTTTGTTTTGAAATGTGTCAAACGATAGACTGTTACAAGTTGGACAAGCTTCTTTCTTCTCCTTGATCTTCTCTATACAAACTTTACAGTAGCTCTTCCCACAGCAGGTGACTTGGTGAGGCTCACGAAGGATTTGTAGACAAACTGGACACTCAGCTTGAAGCACAGAGGGAGGTTTCTCTACAAACTCACACTCAAAGCCACCTTTGTCATTATTTTCAGTAGTTATATCACTGGACTCAGTCTGTATTGTAGCAGGTACAACGATAGATTGCTTCATGTCTGTTATTGAAGCCATTTTCACCAAATTCTGAAATAGGCACCAAACCAAATAGTGGTATCCGTGAGTCAAACTTTGAAACACTTTTTTTAATAGCCAAAAGAGAGGCACAGTGTATGTTAACTCAAAAAATTCACTCTTCAGTAGTAGCGAACGACTGTCTGTTCCACAAAAGAGGGTGTGGCGGATGTTTATGGCCATATTTGCTAATATTCATGGGAGATAGTTCCGTGGAAATGTGCTATTCATGTGACTGCATGTGTGACACCACATGGAATCGACAACACCCAGAAATTCTAGGTACTAGATGGGTGGAGGTGAGCATTTAGCATATAGCACCTATGTTGGGAGTGTGAGGCCCTTAGTGTCATTTCTGGATGCCCTCTCTGGAAATTTAGTACACAATGGAATGGTGTTGCTATGACTCTGTGTTACACATGAAGAATTAGCCGTAACTGCGTGATGTGTTGCATGTTTTAGTATTCATGTTGGATAGCTCCGTATAGACACTGACTTGATAAAGCACATTATATACTTTTATTGTACTCAACAAGTATGATTGTTTATATTGTGAGTATAGTGCACATATACCTATATATTCTTTATGTTGCAATTGTTTTTCCTATAATTAGTTTTATTGTACTTAATTCTAGCTAAACTATACTGTTTCTACATTCAACTCTAGATTGTAGTAGTACAAACAAAAATAAGATTTAAAAGCACAACTTCTTGTAGATATAAATTGCTTATAATAACTAAAACGAGACTTTGGTGATCACAAAACTTACATAATTGTTTCTTACAAACATAGTCATATCTTCTGGACTTATCAAGGATTGAGATTCACTAGTGGAAGCAGTACAGGAAGTAGAATCGCTGACTTTGTCAACACAATTACCTCCATTTGGTATTCGTATATTTACTTGTTTGTTGCGTCCATGAGCTACCTGATTGACAACTTCAATCATCACTATCATAGGGGTAAACATGGTACCCCATTTTAGCTGATTGTCGAATTCTCCCTCTATCAATATTAATTCCAATGAAAGTGGGATGCACAAACTAACCCTAGCTCTGAGGCGCAGCTTGTAGCCAAATTGATGTGAATAAAATGGAGAAGACTCCCACCAATTAGGATTGTAGTAATGCTTAGTTTCTTTGTTGCTTCTTATATAAGAATTGTAACCTGGCATAGTTAATCTAAGGTTTGGTGGTACAGGGAAGAAGCTGTCAATTCTGTGATTAATCATGCGAAGTGTGCTCTCTTGTTTCTCAAATTTCTTCTCTATTAGGTTCAAATGATGTTTTGCCTTGTCTTGAAGGTGACCCTCCATTTCTTTACGAGGAATATTTGTTGTACACCCAGCAAAATGGTAGCAACACTGTATTATTGTGTATGGGCACCCTTTGTACTGGTCTGTATTCACGTTGAGATGGTTATCTAGTTCTCCTAGCTCTCCAGTCCACTCACAACCTTCTTTTCGATGAGTACATTGAACTTTGTACTGGTAGAGAGACTGTTGATGGTGTTTATCTTTGAATGTTTTGAAATACATCATCTTACAAGTTGGACAAGCTTCTTTCTTTTCAGTGATCTTCTCTATACAAACTTTACAGAAAATCTTCCCACAGCAGGTGACTTGGTGAGGCTCACGAAGGATTTGTAGACAAACTGGACATTCAGTTGCAAACTTAGTTGGTGGTTTCTCGACAAACTCACAATCAAAACCACCTTCAATATCATCTGGTTCAGACTTTATTGTAGTAGGTAAGGCAGGTTGAGAGATTGGAAGTGGTCTAAAGACAGGTATAGCTGATATTAAAGCCATTTCCTCCAAACTGTGAAATGGACACCAAGCTTAATGTCAAGCTTCAAAATGCAGTACGTCCCAGTAGCCAAAAAGGAGCTAGTATTCTAACTCTGAAAAGTCACACTTTTAGTATAGTAGTGAAGTTGTCTGTTCCATAAAAAGGCATAGTAGATATGAACTTAATTCATAGTGGATATTTCTATGAAAATTCGTTATTCATGTTCCCATGTGATTACATGTGACATACCACATGATACTTCATTTGGGGACCTATTGGTTCAAAGGTCAACTACATGTATCTTACCTCCTTTGGATTTACCTCATTCCCAGACATCCTTGTACCATGTACACCATGCAGCTCTCTCCTTCATATAGGCCATTCCTACCTCCTCTAAACTTACCTAAATTATGAAGAGCAGTGTGTAGCATTGAGTGATGAGCTAGTTCATCCCCCTGTTTACATACACTGCCGGTGATGTGAAGATAAGACACACAATGTCACAACAGATAAACTTGTTTGCTCACTTTTGATATTTAACCATTCCTTTAATTCCAATGTGTTTTGTACAAGTCATGTGCATTCAATACTTTGTTCATGGCATGCGTATAGTTTAGTATCAAATGTGATTCAGTTTCAATTTTAGCCTCTGCGGTATTAATCTCAAAAAAAAAAACCCAAAACAACAACAAATAAAAACAATAAAGCACAATTTCAGTTAATGATATTATTATTGGATGAATGATAACAAAAATGAAATATTTTTTGTAGTAATCAAATAGCTTTGGTGATCTTGCATTTTAAATTATAGTTACATGTAAGTAAACATAGAAGCCTGAAATATGCAGTTCATACAAGTATTGGTCATTAGCTAAAGAAAATAGTTGCATGTATATCGTTCATGTTTGGCTGAGTAGTTTGACTTTTGAGATGCAAATATCCACTGTGTGATCACACTTCAAGTATGGCCTTGAGTCATTAAGATTCAACACTTCAGATCCGTAATATCCCCGTTGAACTCTTATTGTTACAATTTTATTGGGTCTCCAGCTAATTTGGCTGATTAGTTCAACTGTTATTTCCAGTGGAGTAAAATCATCACCCCACTTTAACTGATCATCAAATTCTCCGTTCAACATTTGCAACTGCATGTCGAAGAGGTTCGAAGGGATCGAACCACACCGAAAGCTTTCTACTGCTAGTTTCATTTTATAGCCTGGCAGATCTGTATAGAAGTTTAAAGATGTTAAAGATGTTTCACCAGAAAAATTTGTAGTAAAAGTGATAGGTGGTATCAATTTGTGAATATTGTTAACACATTTTAGTCTCGTACTCATTTTGCTGTACTTCTTTTCTAGCTGGGCAAAATGTTTCTGAATCTTTTCTTGAAGGTGACTCCCCATATCTTTGCGTCGTACAATTTCTGTACACCCGGAAAAATTGTAGCGGCACTCTATCACAGCATATTGGCAACCTTGAAGCTGTTTATCAGGTTGAGGGTCCAAATTGAGATGGTTGTCTAGTTCTCTTAGCTGTCCAGTCCACTCACAACCTTCTTTTTGGTGAATACATTGAACTTTGAACTGATAGAGAATCTGCTGAAGAGATTTATTTGGAAAATCAATGAACTTCTTTTCTTTACAGTGTGGGCATTGCTCGGATTCAACACACTCAATACAAGAACAACAAAAGCTCTTTCCACAACAGATGACTTGATAGGGTTCACGAAGAATTAGCAAGCAGATAAGACACTCGGTTTGAATGATTTGAGGAGGTTTCTCAACAAATTCACACTCAAATCCGCCTGTTTCCTTTCTTGTAAGCATTAGAGGAAGGTCAGATTGTTGTTGAGATTCACTAGATTCAGATTCGCCAGTTGCGATCACATTTTGCTCACCAGGGACAGTCGACTCATTTTGCTCAGCATTATGGACAGTTTCTCCACTCTCCATTGGTTCAACATCATTGCTGGTGGCAGTTTGAGTTTCTTGTTGCTCTGGAGTGATAGTGCTTGAATCATTGGTTTGCAACTGCTGCTGAGATGACTCCTCTTCCGCTGGAGTAGTAGGCACTGTTGATTGACTTTCAGAATCCATTATTGAGCAAAAGAATAGAAAATTAGTGTGTTTAGAAGTGTATATATATACTTGTCAAAAAATTTTCCGAAATTTCTCTGTAATCTGAGTAAAATTTGCTGCCAACTTTTGGTAAAGTCTTTGGTACTATATCCTTGCGACTTGCTTGAAGAGTCTCATTTATATATCAGTACATGAGCCACCTCCCACTATCTAGGACTGGTTAAGCTAGTATTTGTATAATAGCAAGAATTCAGTAGTCTGTCTATCATTATGATCTCAGTACATCATTTGAATATGTATGTATTCTGGTTAAACTGGTTTTAGTCTTGCAAAAGGTTTAGAACTTGTTTTGCAAGTTTTGGTCTGAGCTTGCATAAGCGCATGCTATCTTGGCAGTACAAGGGTTACAGTAATTGGACCTGTTAATGACCTGTTTTTTATAATCTCTAAACCACAAAGCTGTGCAGGTCCTAACAAACAATAGGCACTGTGTGTATACATACACCAGAGGACTCAGTTGCAGGACTCTGAGTGCGCCTTTGCTGAGCTGGCAAGTCTGTTAATTGCATTCCAATCATGTGACCGCAATACTTCACAATGAGAGTTGATCACGTGCACCGGTCTTCTTGCCAGCTCAGCAAAGGCGCACTCATATTGTACCTCCTCTGTGATGTAGCTCAGCAAAGGCGCACTCATATTGTACCTCCTCTGTGATGTGTGTGTGCGACACGAGTGAGCCTTTGTTGAGCTGGCAGGTCTGTTAATTGCATTTCAATCATGTGACCACAATATATTGCAATGGGATCTGATCACACGGTGACACCTGGGTGCTGACTCAGCAAAGGCCCACCTGTGTCATACCACCTCTAATGATAATCTGTGCACATGATTCATGTGTCTGTGAAGCAGATGGGAATTTAATTTTTATCCATTTATCAACAGGTGTGTACATAATATTATACATATAAATCAACACAATAAAACTTTCCTAACTTCAACTGAAGAAGCATGATTGTTATTGTTGGGTGAATGAAGGAAACAATAATAATATGACTTTTTTTATTCTGGTATAATATCATGCTTGATCAAAACATAATAGCATGCAGTGTGTGCCATACGGTATAATAGTGACTAACTAACTAGTTGTATATTATTCACATGTAGCAACTTTAGGTCATACTTGAAGGACAGTGATCCATGATGATAAACTCACGGTGGATATTCCTTTCTCAAAAGTTCAATTGCTGAGCAAACACATGCACACACACACACACACATACAATACTTAAATCACTTTTATTTTTATAGCTGGAATATAGCTTCTTGTGCTAACTCTAAGTTCACCGCCTAAAATGGCACGATATCCTGGTTTTAATTCACCCTTTGGTCGATTGCCATGTGGAACTTCTATAACTGTTATAATTCTATTGCTTTTCCAAATAGGTTGTCTGACTAGTTCAACAGTTACTTCGAGTGGTTTAAAATCATCACCCCACTTCACCTGATCATCATATTCACCTTCTAATATCTCCAAATGTACGTGATATTTCCGGAAATTACGATCTAAGAATAGAAATTCTAGTTTCATTTTATAACCTGGTATATCCGTATAGAAGATGCAAGATGATCTAGCAGTCGGCTCCACTGTAAATGTGATCGGTGGTATTAATTTCTGAGTCTCGTTGACATTCCTAAATCTCTTACTCATTTTGTTGCATTTCTCCTCTAGTTGGGTAAAATGTTTCTGCATTTTTTCTTGAAGGTGACTCTCCATATCTTTGCGTCGTGAAATTTCTGTGCACCCAGCAAAATTGTAGCGGCACTCTATCACAGCATATTGGCAACCTTGAAGCTGGTTATCAGGTTGAGGGTCCAAGTTGAGATGGTTTTCTAGTTCTCCTAGCTCTCCAGTCCACTCACAACCTTCTTTTTGGTGAATACATCGAACTTTGAACTGATAGAGAATCTGCTGAAGAGATTTGTTTGGAAAATCAATGAATTTCTCTGCTTTACAGTGTGGGCATTGCTCAGATTCAACACACTTAATACAAGAACGACAAAAGCTTTTTCCACAGCAGATGAGTTGATGAGGTTCACGAAGAATTTGCAAGCAGATGAGACACTCAGTTTGAATGATTTGAGGAGGTTTCTCTACAAACTCGCACTCAAATCCTCCTGTTTCCTTTCTTGTAAGTATTAGAGGAGCATCAAGCTGTTGTGATTCACTTGATTCACCAGTTGCTGCATTTTGCTCAAAAGGGACAGTTGACTCATTTTGTTCAACATTACTAACAGTTTCTCCACTCTCCATTGGTTCAACATCATTGGTGCTGGCAGCTGTCTCTTGTTGGTCTGTAGTGACAGTGCTTGAAGGTGGTGGTGGCTGTTCCTCAGATTGTGAGGCCTCTTGCTGTTCACTGGTAGAAGTGGTTGTGAATTGTTCTTCAGCAGTTGATGGTTCATCATTGGTTTGCAACTGCTGCTGAGATAACTCCTCTTCCACTGGAGTAGCAGTCACTGTTGATTGACTTTCAGAATCCATCATCGAGCACAAGTTGAAAATCAATCCAATTGTGTATCTAAAGGTAACCTTTTTATTTCTATTGTAAGTCAAGAAGAAAAATTTCCAAAATTTTGAATAAAATTTGCGCTAACTTTATGATATTCTCCTTGCCCTTGTAAAGTCTTGCTGCTAATCTCATATCACTGTATATGAGTCACCTCCCACTGTATTCTTAGCAGGAAATAAAACCCAATAGTCTATCACTCTGATCTCAATATTGTGGTGTGTATGAATCACTGGTTTTGTCTTGATGAAAAAATTAAAATTTGTTTTGTAAGTTTTGCTGGTCTGAGCTTGCACAGACAGGTACTTGTCAGTACAATTGTTGTTGTAATTGGAGCTGTTGATAACCTGTTTCTTTGATCTCTAAAACCACAAAGCTGTGCAGGTCCTAACAAGCACAGAGCTGTGTGTGTGTGCTCTCTGCACATGTACACATTGTCTATTGCGCTAGAGATTTCTCTTGTTACCTTGTTACTGTGACAATAATGGCACACAGCACACACACACACACACACACACACACACACACACTCAAGTACTCACTCTCTCTCTCTCACGCACACAACACAGCACTAAACAGCTACCTTCCATCACATCTCCTCTTGTGAGTAAAACCCTCTCATTTGGCTATCCTAATGGAAATCAAGTGACATCACCTGTTTCTAGAGGCCCAGTCGTCAAGGCCCAGCCAATCTCAAAGCCCAAGCCTCCACCAGTGAGTCAGTATATTATAGATTAGTTGTGCCATGTGTGACAATTTCAGACATAGAAAACCTCTCAATATTGTGTACACATGCTAGATGGCAGGAAAGCTTTGCTCAAATCTCTTAGATGTACGTGTGATGTAATAGTGTCGATCCTCAGATACTCACACCGTCACCCCTAGCTCACAATTCACGCTGTCCCCTCACACACCCTCACACTGTCACCCCTCACACTGTCATCCCTCACAGGTATCCAGTCACGCTCGTAGTGCCAGCATGAGTACCCCTAGCGAGGGTACGACCACTGGTAGCTCCTCCCCTCACAGCAACACAGACATTTACGACGTGAAGTTCCAAGGCCTGGACACAGTGTGTCTTGACCTGTCTCACCCTGAACAGAATGGTTAGTTTATGTCATTAAGATCATTAGAATGTTCAAGTAACAGAGTTTTTGTAAGCTTTGATATCTTGGCTGGTGATTTGAGCACCTGGAGTCTAAGACTAAAATGAATACCTGAATTGGCTAACTAAATAATGGATATTGTTAGAAAGCTATTCTAAGCTGCATGATGACAATAGTGCATGTACCCATAGCCCAGATTCACATAGCATTGAAGAGAATGAAAAAAGCTACTTATTTTAATAGCTCTTGTCAATAAGATTTACACTTTCACTTTCACTTTAGATAATGAGGTCTGCCAACAACAACAGCAAACACAACAAAATCTAAACGAGCAACCCCACCCAGTCTCGCAGTCGAAGCCACACCCTAAACCACAGCCACAGACGGATAATCTCAACGACTGGGAGATGGTTGAGGCTCCTCCTAAAGTGGAGTTTGACAAGTACCTCCTAGCTGCCGCCATAAACCAGGCGGCTCAGGCAAGGGTCAGAAGAGAGAGTGGCTCTGATCAGAGTAGTGGTGAGTATGATGTCGTGTGTGTGTGTGGGTGAAAATTTATTTTGTATGGTGATTTTTACCAGATTATGTGTGCGTATATGTGTTTGAATGACTATATGGTTAGCTTTTAAAGCTATATTATGCAGCTCTTGAGAAAGCAATTTGAAACACATAATTATGCATGTATTTCACTCACGGGTGAAGATGTATAGGAGCAAAAAAGTTTGAGTGAATTTTTCCATCACTAATGCTCCTCTATGCTCCTGCATGTGTGCGCGTGTGTGTGTGTCTGTCTTGTCTGTGTCTTTGCTTAAATTTCTCATTTTGTGTGCATCTCTAGGTGGTGGTAGTCAGACCGACCTCATAAACAGTTCGTCGCCACGGCAACCTAATAAACCAGTCCAGGAACAAGTCCATCAGGTTCACCAGCCGCAAGTGGAGGCCACCTACCAGTTCCCGGACATCAAGGAGACCACACCCCCTCCACCCAGAGAGCCAACACGTACGTAAATATAAGCATACAATGTCATGATGTATGATGTGTGTACATGCATGTGCCTGATAATACTGTGGTTGCTACTAGCTGGCTGGCATTCATTTTAAATATTAATGTTTGTTGGCACAAAAATTATGGTATAGGCACACACACATACTCATGCACAAAGAGGGGGTCAGCATGTACATAAATATAGGCATGGACGATAATTTTTTGTGCCTAGGATCCTTTGTTTGTTGACATGAAAATTAAGAGCACATAAATATTTACACATGCACACATACACACAGCACCAACTTTTGACCAATCAGAATCATCATCATACAACGGACAGCCAGTTGTCACTGAAGAGATCAAAGTTCAGCAAGTTCAACAAACTCCTTACGTAATACCCGATGTTACCGTGACAACCAAGCCTCCTCAACCAATCAAACAACAAGAACAGCCCGTGCTGAAGAAGAAAGAGGATGCAGTTCCTGTTTCCATGGTAACCAAAGACCCAGGCTGGTACAAAGACCTGTTCCAAAACTTTCAAAATACTGTGGAAGAGACCTTTTCTGGAGGTATGTATGTTTCTTAGTTTAAGTTTTTGACTTCCGATAAGTTAGCAATGTCCTATTACACAGAAAGCTCATGACTATTTATTTGCTCAGCTTCTAAAACAAATGCCGTATATAGCTAGCTAAGCGCAATAACTAACCGTATATTGAACTGGCTTCTATGCAGTAAAAAATAGCTAACAATCTGATCAGAACGGAGAAGCTTCAGCTGACTATAGTCTGCTGTATTGTGAAAACTTACACAGTCTTTCGAAGAAGGGAAAGAAGTGTGTTTGCTGCCAAGACTCTGAGTATCTTCCACTATCTTGATGTTCCAAACTTTATATTGCTCTATCAAGTGAACATGCCTCTGAAACCAACAATTAATGTCCTTACTATAGTTGTTCAGCTAGAAGCACTTCTAACATGTATACAATACATGAAAAATTTTCTAAGTTACATTAATTTTTTTATTTTTTAACCCATAAGAACCAACCCAAAGCTTTACTAAAGTATTAAATACTTGATTCTTCCCCTACAGGCAATACAGAGTCACCCAAGTGTGAAGCTGATGAGGATGATAACCCCACCTATGTGTACGACTATCGTGGACTGAAGGTGAGGAAGGGCTCCCTACAGAGAGGCCAGAGACTGATGGAGCCACCACCGGAAGATGAGGAGAAGGAGAAGAAAGACAGAGTTGCTTGTGAGCAAAAGATAAATTATTTTGAGTTTAGCTAGCCAATAATAGTTCAAATTTTTAATAGAGCGTACCTTCTAGTGAGGTCTCTGACTGGAGAAATAGAGACCTAACCAGAAAAGAAAAGTACTAGTTGTGATAGCAGTAATTTGTTGTATGAAGAAGGGTTTTGATCGAGCTGTGTAACTATACACAATCGTGGGCTATAGCTGGAAATGTCCACTTTAACAGGTTAACAGTGTGACTTGTCACTGTTGCAATCACCTCAAAGAGAGCATTAAACAATATCCTTAATTTTGTTATGAATATTGCCAATGTATGACCTATACCATTCTCACATGTACACACACACACACCAGCTCCAGATGAGGATCCAGTCTATACTTACGACTATCGTGGTCTGAGAGTTCGTAGTGGCTCCGCTAGTCGTCTGACCGACTCGTCACCACGGNATGTGTTTGAAAATCTTGAAAGGAGAATTTGATGATCAGTTAAAGTGGGGTGATGATTTTACTCCACTGGAAATAACAGTTGAACTAGTCAGCCAAATTAGCTGGAGACCCAATAAAATTGTAACAATAAGAGTTCGACAGGGATATTACTATCCTGAAGTGTTGAATCAATTTAATGACTCAAGGCCATACTTGAAATGTGATCACACAGTGGATATTTGCATCTCAAAAGTCAAACTACTCAGCCAAACATGAACGATATACAATTATTTACTTTACCTAATGACTATTACTTGTTTGAACCGCATATTTTAGGCTTCCACATTTAATCACACATAATTATATACAAAATAAGTGATTGCTACAAAAAAACTTTATCATTAATTGTTATCATTCATATAATTATAACAATATTGTCTGAAATTGTGCTTTATTGTTTTTTTTTTTTTCCTTTCTTTTTTTTGGTTTTGAAATTTTGTTCTGAAATTGAAATTGAACCACATTGGATAATGAACTATAGTATGCATACCATGAACAAACTATTAAATACATGTTACAAGTACGATGAAACACATTAGGAAAGGAATGGACAAATCGTAAAAAGTGAGCAAACAAGATATAAAAACTCCAACGATTATAGTCTGTCATGACACGAATAATTTCCTCATCATGATCATAGCAAGGCTGCATGTACACACAATTAACGTACTGTTTGCCCATGTGTTTGTGATTACTAGTAATTAAAATCAAAGTGTAATGATATTCATGAATGAATACTGTGTACAGTTTAGATAACTTATTGTCTATTGTGCTATACATGGCCACATAGAACACATAATTTATACACAATCACAATACAGTTACGTAGTAAAAAGCATGTGACCCACAAGACACCGACCTCTAGCTCAAACATCATTTCTTAGAAGGAAAGAAACCAAAAGGCTTTTGTACGTATACGACATCATATAATGGCTAGCATACTAGAAATGGAGCAATCTATGACTGTTGAAGAGCATGAAGAAGAAGACAGTGGCAAAGCTGTACTGGTATTTGGATTTGAGTGTGAGTTTGTAGAAAAACCTCCAGATGTGCTTCAAACAGAGTGCCCAGTCTGTCTTCAAATCCTTCGTGAGCCTCATCAAGTCACCTGCTGTGGGAAGAGCTACTGTAAAGTCTGTATAGAGCGACTTAAAGAGGACAACAAGGCTTGTCCAACTTGTAAAGAAGAAAAGATACAAGATTTTCCCAACAAAGGTCTCCAACAACCTCTCTACCAGTTCAAAGTTTATTGCACTCATCAAAAAGAGGATTGTCAGTGGACTAGAGAGCTAGGAGAACTAGACAAGCATCTCAACTTGGAGCCTGATGGTAATAACCAGCTTCAAGGTTGCCAATATGCCGTAATTGAGTGCCGCTACAAATTTGCTGGATGTGCGACAAAGATACTTCGTAAAGAAATGGCAGCTCATATCCGAGATAGTGCACAACACCATTTAGACCTGCTGGAGGAAAAATATGACAGCATGGGTAGAAAGAACGAATATGAAAATGAGGAAGTGAAATATAATCTTCTGGTGCTTGAGGCGAATATTGCAAGACATTTCCCTCCAATGTTGAATTCCACACTTACTATGACAAACTACCACCACTACATCAGCAAAAACACATCCTCATCTTCCGAAGGTGAATGGTGGGTATCCTCTCCATTTTACACTCACCAATTTGGCTACAAGTTCCGCCTGTCTGACAGTGAGGGTTTACGTAGGATTGCACAAACCACTACAACTAGCATTAGAACTGCTGGAAGGAGAATTTGATGAGATGCTGCCATGGGACGATCAGTTCACAGCAATGGTGGTTACAGTTACAATTATTAACCTTCTTGGATTAAAAAAATCTGTGTATATTCGGATCCCTGAAAAAGGAAACCATGTTTCCAGAGTAAGATTTAGCCGTGGCTATCCATTCTCTTCTTATAACTCAGGTTGTATTTTCAGAGATAACAAACCAAGTTCAATAGAGCCAAAAGAAATGACGAATTATGTTACAAATGACTCAATGCATTTTTTAGTGTCAAACATACAAAAACTGCAAAAACCATATTCATTAGTAGCTCCAGCACAAATACCTAATAGCAATTAATTATTATTGCAATAACAATTAACTAACGTTTAATTTGTGAACATATTGTGATTAAGTTTATTTAGCACACAATATCTGGGTCCTCTATGATTGTACATAATATAAAATTTTAATGGATGGCTGCTTGTAGTGATCAGTATAACCATGAATAATGATATCAAATATAGTTTTTGTGGATTCCTGGATACATGTAGTCACATGGTAACATGAATAATCACTTCTGGAGAACTATACCCACTAAACCATTAATCTGCCACACCTTGTTTTTTGAAACAGCAAAACAGAACTGCAGTCACGAATGCAGCTCAGTGTTCCAAGGTATAGCTATAATAGCCTGTTTCTCTTCATTGTGGTTACAAAAAGCTTTGAAGCTTAAAGTTATATCAGCAACTTTCTACAAATATACTCATAATTATAAGAATGGCTTCAATATTAGCCCAGCAAATCACCACAGTGCCCAGTATAAAGCTTGAGTCAAGTGATACAGCAGCTAAAAAGAAAGATGAAGGTGGATTTGAGTGTGAGTTCGTAGAGAAGCCTCCCTCCATGGTTCAAACAGAGTGCCCAGTTTGTCTTCAAATCCTTCGTGAGCCTCATCAAGTCACCTGCTGTGGGAAGAGCTATTGTAAAGTCTGTATTGAGAAGATAAAACAAAAGTATGAAGCTTGCCCAACCTGTAAAATCGGAAGATTCTATCTTCCGAATCAATACTTTCCCAACAAAGGGCTTCAACAGTCTCTCCACCAGCTCAAAGTTCGATGCACTCATCAAAAAGAAGGTTGTGAGTGGACTGGAGAGCTAGGAGAACTAGACAAACATCTCAACCCGGAGCCCAAATTGGCAGCATATCAGTATGAAGGCTGCCCATACACAGTGATTCAATGTCACTACTATTTTGCTGGGTGTACTGAGAATATTTTACGTTCAGAAATGGAAAGCCATCTTCAAGATAAGGCAAAATATCATTTGAACCTAGTTGAGCACAAATTTGCAAAAACAAACAAAGAACAAGAGACCAAACTATATGTGCTTAATCACAGAATTGACAGTTTCTTCCCTGTACCACCAGATATTAGATTAACTATGAAAAGCTATAATTTTTATCTCAAAAGCAACAAAGACTGCAGTGATAGTAAATACTTTAATTCAAATTGGTGGGCCTCTTCTCCATTTTATTCACATCAATTTGGCTACAAGTTACGTCTCAAAGCTTTTGTTGGTTTGCAAAGCCCACTATCTCTAGAACTAGAGTTGATAAAGGGAGAATTTGACAATCAGTTAAACTGGGGGGCCAGTTTTACTCCAATGACAGTAATGATTGAAGTGATCAATCATGTAGCTCTTGGACACAACAAAAAAGTAAACATAAGGATGCCAATTGGAGATAACTTACCTAAGCGAGTCAATGAGACTTCTTCATGGAAAGCTTACACTAAAGAATCCCAATCCCTGATAAGTGCACAAAACATGACGATGTTTGTAAAAAATGATAAGGTGTTTTTTGTGATATCCAATATATTGTTTCTGTGATTTATATAATTATATATATATATATATTTGTATCCCGGGAAGCCATAGTATTAACACATTTTTTCACGGTGTATAACGTGAAGAAACGTGAGCAAGGGGAAAACCGAGGGCAATATGTATATTTCCCTCGGTTTTCCCCTTCATATTACCCTGGGAGCTGTTCAAGACTCTGAAAAGATACTCCAGCACTTCAAAGAAACTTCGGAAGACTTCAAGAAGACAGTGTTAGTGTTGCTTTTCCTCGTAGATAATATTTTTCTCTGTTTCAAGAGTGAATTTTAGCATATAAACCCGAAGTTGACTAAAACTCTTGCTCAAGTCAAAACTGCTCTCAAACAGCTCAAAAGTGGTAAGAAACTAGCGGCAAGTCTAAGCGCTGGGATACAAGCATTTTAGAACATGCCTACTGACGGGCATTATCTGAAATACACTCGGTAATATTGGTAAGCCCTCGGGCTCCGCCCTCGGGTTTACTCAATATTACCTCGTGTATTTCCGATAACGCCCTAGTAGGCATGTTCTAACATATACATATTATATCCACACGTACTATTTATAATAAATTGATATCTGTGAGGGCCTGCAGTTTGTTTGTTTGTTTTCTGCTGTTGTTGTTCAGATGCTGTATTATAAAGAGTTGGGAGCTAGATCAGTTCATTTCACTGGGCTAGAAGTTTTTGAACCCAAACAATTTGGAAATGTTTTATATGGTATTATACTGTACTGAAATTTACTTCCTGTTACAGTAGCTTGGGTAACAAATGGTCACCTCCACCAGTGTACCCACCCATCCACTACCACTTAGTTCTTATAGATTTTTATATCCATGTGGTATGATCCATACATGTAGTCACATGGGAACATGAATAACATATTTCCACAGAACAATGTCCACCGGTCCGTGAATACTAACAATTAAGGCCACACCCCCACACCTTCTCTAAGGAACAGACAGTCACTATACTACTACTAAAGTATCAATTTTCTGAGATAGTGTAAATACATATATCCTTTTTAGCTACAAAGAGCTAGTGTTTCCTAGCTTGAGACTTCACTACTTGATTTGGTACCCACTTCAGTGTTTGAAGAAAATGCATGGCTTCAATATTAGGCATGCAACAATCGGCCATACCGAGTACAATAAATCCTGAGCCTAGTGATGAAGCTGATGAAAAGAAAAAGGAAGGTGGTTTTGATTGTGAGTTTGTGGAGAAACCATCTCCTAAGTTAGCAACAGAGTGTCCAGTTTGTCTACAAATACTTCGTGAGCCTCACCAAGTCACNAGGCTCCAAGTTGAGATGGTTGTCTAGTTCTCCTAGCTCTCCAGTCCACTCACAACCTTCTTTTTGGTGTGTACATCGAACTTTGAACTGGTAGAGAGGCTGTTGAAGACCCTTGTTGGGAAAATCTTGTATCTTTTCTTCTTTACAAGTTGGACAAGCCTTGTTGTCCTCTTTAAGTCGCTCTATACAGACTTTACAGTAGCTCTTCCCACAGCAGATGACTTGGTGAGGCTCACGAAGGATTTGAAGACAGAGTGGGCACTCTGTTTGAAACATGGAGGGAGGCTTCTCCATAAACTCACACTCATACCCTCTTCTTTGTGACTTTTCAACTGTTTTATCTTTTTGACTTGCTGCTTGTTGCTCAGAATCATCACTGTCTGACTCTACATAAATCTTTTTTGAAGATACTACTTGTGAGGAGGCTGCCATTTTGACACTTTTACTCTAATCATTTATTGGATAGTATGTGTATGTATGTATGTAGAGTGTAATTAATTTATTGCGATTACATTCCATAGTGTGTGCTATGAATATATTCATCCAACACCGAGTGCATGACATATTGTGTTTGCATGACAATGGTTATGTCACATCACATGATAATAATGTGTGGTTTGTGTCTATCAAAACTATGTGTGTACTTGTGTAGTGCCGCTGAATATAATTCACTGTACTTTAAGAAAAACATCTTTGTCTATGTACTTTATTTTACCAACTAAATTCGAAGGCCTGTACTACTAAAATTGCTGTGGTTAATTTTTTGCAATTTTACGTATGCTGGAGATCTGAAAGACCACTTTGTCTTTGTTAACATATGTAGTCATGTCAGTTTGGTCTATTGTATATTGATTGGTTGTATACCCACTGTAAACGTCACGATATGATTCAGGAATCTTAATGCAAATTATTTCATTTGTTCCATTAATTGTTTGATTCACAACTTCAATTGTTACTTCTATTGGGGTAAATTTGCTATACCACCCCAGTTGCTCATCGAATTCTCCTGGTTTCACAAACTCAAGTTGTATACGAACAGGTTTTTCTATTCCTAAATCAACCATAAGACGCATTTTGTACCCAAACTGATGTATGTAGAATGGTGGAGAGCACCATGCTTTTTCTCGATCAAATGATTTTTTCTTGTTTCGAAGTTGAAGGCTGTGATAATTATCTATGGTAAATGAAACAGGAGGGATGAGGAAGAAGTTGTTGACTTGTCTATTCAAATTATCAAACTTTGAGTTTGCATCAGTATATTTTGCTTCAAGTAGTGATAGATGATGGTCTGAGTTATCCTTAAAATGAGAGTCTATTTCTTTTCGTGGTAGTATTGTAGTACACCCAACAAAATTGTAACGGCACTTTATCACTGCATATTGGCAACCTTTAAGCCAGCTATCAGGTTGAGGGTCCAGGTTGAGATGGTTGTCTAGTTCTCCTAGCTCTCCAGTCCACTCACAACCTTCTTTTTGGTGAGTACATCGGACTTTATACTGGTACATAGAGAGGCTGTTGGAGACCTTTATTGGGAAAATCTTGTATCTTCTCTTGTTTACAAGTTGGGCAAGCTTTACTCTCCTTTTTAAGTTGCTCTATACACACTTTACAGTAGCTCTTCCCACAGCAGGTGACTTGGTGAGGCTCACGAAGGATTTGAAGACAAACTGGACACTCAGCTTGAAGCACATCTGGAGGTTTCTCTACAAACTCACACTCATAGCCACTATTTACTTTATCATCTGCTTTCTCGACTATGGCCGTTTGTGGTGAATCCATTGCCTTTTCTCTACCTCAGAAAATATACAATGCTATTTTTTGACTGGATGTTTTTTAGTTTTTCTTGCATGAGTTTTGCACTGCTATAATTTATTCACAATATTCCACGTGAACATGTGACTGTACATGTATGATGTTCAGATATAGGGATGGTTGACATGTTAATTCTTGTGGTGTGTATATATCTAAACTGTCCATGCACACAATTATTTTACAAACTACCCAGTTGAACATCTGTGATAAAACTATAGGATATATAATGCAAGGAATCATGTGAGGTGAATCTGGTATGACTTGTACATGTGTCTGAATCGAATGTGCAAAGTACCGAAGGTTTTTGTTGGTGTTGCAATGTTGTGTTGTTTTGTTAATCGTTCATTATACACTCCAGAAAGCATGCACACATACGATAATTATGTCATTCAAAAATGTAGGGGGGAAAGTCACAAAACAAAATGTAAATAAGTTTGATATGAAGTGAGTTCTGAGCTGATGAAGTACATGTTGGTAACAACCACTAAAGAGGGTATAATTTATACCCACTCCACCATGACAAAAAGTATTATGACAAATATGTATAATAAGATTTGTTTTGCCTTCCATAGAAACTAGGTTNATGAGGATCCAGTCTATACTTACGACTATCGTGGTCTGAGAGTTCGTAGTGGCTCCGCTAGTCGTCTGACCGATTCGTCACCACGGCAACTGGATGTGGTGAAGAAGGACTCATCAATGAGACCTAAATCGGCCACTACTGTCAAACAAACTCCTTACAGTGAGTTAAGATTGCTACATGTATGTAATGGACTATTATTAGAGCAGTACAAAGGTATATATATTTCTCAACCTATATCTCTTTACTACGAGTTAAAATTAGCTACCAAAACCCGAAAAAAAATTTCACTTGCAAATCTAGCTGAGCAATTGCAAGCATCGTCTTCAATAGCACTAAATGGCAGTTTGTATTATTTGAAAACATCTTATTAATTTTTATAATTTGAGCATATGCATCATTCTTAATACACACTATGTACTGTGCTTATTTTATACACTATTTTCAGTTTCAGTGAGTGGGTCGACCTCCACAGAGGATGTGTTGTCTGCCAACAAGAAACCAACTTCTTACAAGACTACCTCCTACAGCACTGGCTCTTCCAGGAACTGTAAGCTGAGTTATGTTCAGTCTTAAAGTACGTCTTATGTTCATTTGGTGTCTTTTAAATTTGTTTAGATTGGAAACAGAAGGATAAGGACCATCAGGAGTTTGAAGAGAAGAGAAGAACTTCTCAAGAATATGTACGAACCACACACACACACACACACACACACACACACACACACACACACACACACACACACACACACACACACACACCACTCACAATACAGATATCCCATCGTCGTAGCTCAAGCTCAAGCAGTGACTACTCTGTAAAGATTACCAAAATGCATCCTCTCCTCCGAGAGAGCACACCAGAGGACAGGTAACATAATAGCTTCACATCTCAGCTTCTCTTCCCAGACGTTCATACATACAATGTCATGTAGGATTTTTTGATGGAAATATTGATTGATGGATGAGCTTTTAATCTATTCATGAACATTAGGATTTTATAACAGAGTAGTGTCGTCCCAAAGATGCCTTGTTTGTGCTTTGGAATGCAGCTAGCAATTATCCATCTACCATATAGTGGGTAAATTGCATGGGCAGGTGTAGAATTTGGCCAATTCCTATTTTAGCATGATTGACGATTTAATACCACACACTGCATTGTTTATAATGTGTGCATGTGCGTGAAGAATAATTCGCCAGTTCACCAAATTTAATTCTCGCCAAATTTACCCACTATATCTCAAATTCTTCCATGATTTGAACCATCTCTCTCCCTCTCCAGCTATCACATGCGTACCTACAGTGAGCCAGTGGTCATCTCTCAAAGCCAACAGCCACAATCACAACAGCAGCAGCAACAGCAACAACCACAGCAGCAGCAACCAGCTCTCTTTGACAGAATTGAGGCAGAGAAACTTCAAGGAGCTCTGGAGAATGCTTCCACACTGAGTGCTTTGGAGGTGAATATATATAGAAAAGCGAATTTCATATGAATTGTATTTTCCTTGGTCACTGACTTAGTTGACAGATTTACTTTTCCATCTGTACACACTTTCTTGGTTATCTATTGATTCCTATTTCAGTCTTGTGATAATGAACGCACACACATACACACACACTCTTGTTCACAGAAGGAAGGTGTGCCCACTAACCTCCTCCCGGCTGTAGCTCAGGCACAGAAACAAGAGCAGCAACAACCCAAAACTGTTCTCAGGAAGAAAGAGTTGACAGTTAGTTACTTTAAATTTAATGGCTATCACACAACTTCACCGTACGACTTAATTTTCTTTTTTAGCCTCCGCCAGCTACCAAAGCCAGGGCTCTGTTTCAATTTGAGGGACATAATGAAAAGTATGTTACATCATTTTACCATTACCTCATAATGAAACCGCTATTTATTCACCCGATCGTAGGGAGCTGTCTTTCAAGAAGGGTGACATCATTGATTTGACTCACACTGTTGATGACAACTGGTTGGAGGGGACCATTGAAGGCAGAGAAGGGATCTTCCCCACCAACTATGTCAAGGTAACAAACACGTACCCTTATGATTCTTTGAAGAATTCTATCCACTCCTTATCTAGCTTATAGTCACAGATATTGTATTGAGCGTGCACATGATAAAGCCTGACAAGTTGATCAGGTCTTTGTACCAAGTGAGCTATCAATCAAGTTGTCTGCATATTGAGCTAGTTGCAAAGCTCAACCTCCTGTATACTAGCCTGTTCCAAAACTTTCAAAATACTGTGGTACATATGCATGGTGAGCATTGTTTTGATTCTCAACCATAAAAATATATTATTTCATGTGCATTCTTTGTGATACAAGCACACTAGCCCATCCCTAGGCCACTCCCACTAAAAATGCGACAGACTAAGAGTTGCCTAGAGACCTGTATTAGTGTATTTATTCTCCCTTAGCTGTTTTGATGCCACCCCTCTTGATATACCTCCTCAGATGCTGACAATGGAAGAGTACAGGGAGCTGATGTCTCCTGAGTCAAAGATCATTGACACTGCCAGAGCTCAGTACAGCTTTGAAGGACAAACAGAGAGAGAACTGACCTTTGCGAAGGTATGTGTTACAAACCACAGTTAAAGGAACTGTGTCACTATAATTATTACAAGTGCTGTTTTTTGTTGCTAAAAGTAAAATGTGTGACGTTTAATAACATTCTATGTCCAGTTGTGATGTTTTTTGTTTTGTTTTTAGTTGGTAGAAACACTGTGTGACTATCATATACATGAACTCACTATAGAGTATGTGTGATCCTTCATTCATATTTTAGGGTGATGTCATTGGAATCACCAGAAGAGTGGATGCCAACTGGTATGAAGGTTACCATGACAACAAGAAGGGTATCTTTCCTGTGGCCTATGTTCAGATAATCTAAACTAAAAGGTGCATGTGTTATCAGACTTTTTTTTGTCAATTTTTTGATCTTTCAGCATTATAATTTTTAAGTTAACGTTTTCATCGATCCGCAAAGTAAGTAACTAACAGTAAATGTTTCCAATCTCAAGTGTACAATGTTTGTGTTGTGTTTAGCTCAAAGTACTGTATATAAGTTATTATATTAATTCTATTAACAGCTACTGTAAATTGAAAAGTTTATATATTATAGGCTATTGTTTTTCCTTGCTATATACGCTGACAATACTGATAACAAAATTATATACTGACTCATACAGTTATTGCTATGATTATTGTATAATGAACTAAGTAAAATTTAATGTCATTTGATATTCTTAACTGATTTTGTATACAGTGTACTTTACTGCAAGCTGTTCACGCATAATTGAGTAACTAGCTGTCTTACGTATTCAAGTTAACTGTTAATTTAATTTGTTGTTTTGATTTCATAAAAGATAAGTTGTGGTTATTATAAATGGAAAAGTTTGCCCACAGAGAATATAACAGTTATGGCTATTTTCAGGAAGGATGCAGAAAAGAACTGATCTTCATGATCAATATGTACACCCTCAGGAGTGCACTATAAGAGCTAGCAATATAGCTATATAGCAGCATTAGTTCAACAATATATAGTTTGAAACAAAGAAGCCCAAATATATAAATTCTGGGCTTCTTCGAATTCAAATCCAGAACCAGGTGCATATGGTTCAAATAAGCATAAATTATATATTGCATACACTAGCTGTGCCCTCAATAATAAGATCAATGCAAACTATTATGTGCCATGGTGAGTGGAATGCTAATTGTTGTACCACAGCAATGTGTAAAACCACAACCAATCACATGATCATAATCCATGGTAGTCTATCGAGCTAGACCCTTTTTTCTACCCCTGACATGCGACAGGGGGAAAAAAGGGTCTAGCACAGGTCACTGTTACAATGCAATTAATTAGTACAGAAGCCATAATGCATGATGTGGTTGGTTGTAAGTGGTTGTGAAACCAAGCTGGTAACTGTAATGATATTCACCACCTTTTGCAGCAGTGGTAGCAATAGTAGCGCGCCGCTGTAGTATTCATAACACCACTTATCCTACAACTCCACAGCTAGTACGGCCTTGCAGCGCCTACGCAGTAATTGCTTTTGAGATTTCGAAAGCTCGCGCTCATTGGTCGAAAACGGCCGTGACGTAGGTAATTAAAAGTGACCTGTGCTAGACCCTCTTTCTCTCCCTGGCGTTAGGCAGCGGTGAGAAAAGGGTCTAGCTCGATAGACTAAATCCATGGCTGCACATGTATGCTAAGACAGCACTGTCACATGTAGCTTCAATCTGGACTGGACATGCATGTAGTGGAGCCTTGATCACATCAATTGGAATTCAACAGCATATTATAAAAGGTGATTACAATGTTATTGTAAACTTATAGTAACATTGTATAACTATTATACATGCATGACATTGTGCCTTATATAAGCCATGCATATAATATATGTATCTGCATGAGTAGTGTGTGTATAGGCCAGCTATATAAGGGTACTGTATAATTATATAAATTATATGAAAGAACAATTGTAATATTCATCAATCAATCTGTAGCTTGAGCTCATGCAAGGTACACTTACTGTATTCGCAGGTGATCGTGAGTTATTATAGTCAAAATTTAATTTACTGTCAGCTAAAAACATCAGACATTATATATAAGTGACTGAAACTTGATGCAACAGTGGAACTAAATTAAAACACTATAAACTTTGCTGCTGTTGTTGTAGTAATGTTCCGGGGCCAAGACTTAGTTATAGCATTACGATATTAATGGCCGGAAGACGTATAGATAGCGAATTTGGTTTCTCTTTTGCTAACGTTCAAATCTTTCGTGATCAAGAATTAGGACATGGATCGTATGGAGTCGTCTATAAAGCTAAATCTGACTCACTGCCATGTGCTGCCAAGTTAATCTACCCAGTTCTTTTTGCTTCAAATGTTCCAGCTACCGAACAATTTGCTCTTTCTCCTCCAGACAAAGAGCACCGTCAACCAGTACGGCGCTTTGAAGCTGAATGTCATTTTCTTAGCCAGATCAAACACCCAAATATTGTTCAATATTAGGACAATATTTGGGAGTGTATCATGATCCACAAACAAATGTACCTGTGCTTCTTATGGAACTCATGGATGAGAGCCTCACCCACTTCCTAGAGACACCACAAAATATAGTACTCTACCACATACAAGTCAATATTTTACATGATACAGCATTGGCTCTGGCATTTCTTCACTCAAATGGAATAACCCATCGAGACATGTCCAGCAACAATGTCCTTCTAATTGCTGGGAGCCGAGCTAAAGTCACAGACTTTGGGATGTCAACACTCACTGATGCTGCAGCTGCTGTATCACGGACTCACTGTCCAGGCACACCAGCCTACATGTCTCCTGAAGCTCTGAACGAGCCACCAGTTTACTCTGAGAAGCTAGACTGCTTTAGTTTGGGAGTTCTAATAATACAGGCAATCACACGAGAATTTCCAGAGCCAACAGATCGATTTGAAGTCATTGAAATACCTCATCCTATACAGCCATCTCTAAAGGTTGAAGCTCGAATTCTTGTCCATGAATTGGAACGTCGTCAATCTCACATCAGCCTAATCCCTTCAACCAACCCCCTCCGACAAATTGCTCTGAGCTGCATAAAGGACAAAGATACTGAGCGACCGACAGCTGAACAACTCTGCCATACTCTTGAGCAGTTGAAATCAACCCAACTGTATGTTTCTAGTTTGCAACAAGTTCGTGACAGGGAGACAGAGTTTCAAACTATGCAACAAGAAAACCAGCAACTCAGAAAGATGTTAGAACTAAAGAATCATCAGATCTCTGAACTTCAACAAAGAATTGCACAGACACCAACAGATACTAATGGCATTTTGCCTCAGCTACAAACACTAGGAGTAGCAGAAGACGAACAGACAGAAGACACGAAGAGACCAGCTACATGTGCACTGAAATGGAGAAGCGGACCAAAAGCACCTGACAAAATACGCAGAGGGTCCTGCACTTTAATAGGAGAAACCGTCTATGCCAATGGTCATTTTGGGCTAGATGTCTACTCCTTTAACTACACCACTGCCGAGTGGTCAACTCTACCACAAGCATGTCCTTATTTCAAGACTACTCTCACGACCATCAACGGAATGCTCACTGCAGTCGGAGGGGCTACAAAAACTAGCAAGTATAATTACAAGACCACAAATAAATTGACGACCTACTATGATCACAAGTGGGTGGAGCGATGCCCTCCAATGCCCACAAAGAGATGTGAGACTTCGGTCGTCTCCACCAACACCCACGTGGTTGTGATTGGTGGTGCGGATGATAGTGGTTTTCACTTGACCACTGTAGAAATCCTGGATATCCGAACTAGAGATTTCAAATGGATGACAGCTGCTCCTCTGCCTTATTCAGCTACACTACTTACCACCACACTTTGTGGAGATGCTCTCTACTTAATGGGAGGTGTCACAGGTACTGTCATAAATGACTACTCAGGCCTTTCTTGTCGATTTAGTGAACTACTCGACTCAACACAAATATTAGCAATACATAGCACCGCACATACCAAGTCATCACCCTCTATAATTCCAACTCTCTATAAAGTATGGCACAACCTTCCTGACCTACCAGTGAGATTCTCTACCTGTATTTCTTCTCAAGGCAAGCTACTGACTGTAGGTGGATCGTACAAACAAGGTGAAAGAGCAACTTCGATCTATGAACTCAACACAGCTGATGCGAATGAATGGTCTCTCATCAGTGACATGAACGTTGGCAGATGTTACTGCCTGGCTACAGTACTTCCTGACAACAACATCCTTGTTGTAGGAGGATGGACTGGTGAAGGGTACAGTAGCTGCATAGCTGAAACTGAAATAACTACAATCTCCTAAGTTAACCACACTCAATGTCATGACATATATGGATTAAAAATGCATAATATACGAATAGTCAATTAATCGCTAGCTCATTCAAAGCAAGTACATATAGAATGGTCTTGATAATCTTATTATTTTACTAGATTCTTTGTATAATTATTATTATAGTTATTCTCAAATGTTCTTTTAAACTGAATGTGTAATAATATTAGGTGTGTAGAATTAGATTGCCAGTGTGATCATGTATACTTTTGTGTTGTTTATTTACTAGCTTTCAGTTTCACGACTGATCTGTGTGTGTGTGTGTGTGCATATATGTGTGTGAAATGTGCCACTACGGAAGATATGCATGACATTGCAGCTGAAGAGTCAATGTGTGTGTGTGTGTGTGTGTGTGTGTAAGTGTACACATGGTAGACCATAATTATAGCTATAACCCTCATACATAGTTTTCTGGTCACTTTTATGATCGAGGCTGTATTCTATGTACATGTAAAAATAGGATATAAAGGTCCACAAGCTAGTGCTACAATAATAGCTTCGATCAGTGCATGATGATCACATATCAATCTCCAAACCTAGCAGAGAAAACAGACTATTATCCAGCTATACATGGCTTGACAACATGCAATATCTTTCTTTATAGGTTAATAACTATTTTTAAGAGTGACTTGCTATGTAGCTATATATAGGTCACAATTTATTTTTATGGCTTACTATTTTCCATCCCAGTATACATATCCATCCAATCGCTGCCGGGCTTCAGAGAAAGTGTCAGCATACATGAAGAATGTATCTAAGTTATAAACTCCCTCTAAGGTATGGAACAACCTTCCTAACCTACCAGTGAAGTTCTCTACCTGTGTATCAGCTCAAGGAAAGTTGCTAGCCATTGGCAGAGAAGACAAACCAGGCAAGATCGATAGCAACAAGTTGAGTTGCTTATGTCTATGAACTCGACACGGATGCAAATGAATGGGCCCACAAAAGTGATATGAACATTATTGGAAGGTCACGTTGCCTGGCTACAGCACTCCCTGCAACAAATTAGTTGTAGGTGGTATATACAACTGATGAAAGATGTAGTAACCTCATAGCTGTTATAATAATATAGCCACAATCTATTACCAATGATGTCAGATCACTAGTGATATGTACAGTCATGATAAATTAAGAGATGAAGAGTAAAATTGCACACACAGTTTATGGTATTGACTGTTTTTACAGAATAATTTATTTTTGTTGATTTAAAACAAGACAAAATTGGTATAGAAAATTAATTTTTGTTTACAATAATAGTTATAAAAATCAATTTTTTTGTGTTCACACAAATGTATACATAATTACACTGACAATCATCTACACATTTAATTAAAAAAAAAAAGCTTGAGAATGTTCATTGACTGACTTTCAGTTTCATGATACACTCTCAGTGATGGAGACACTCATTTGAGAGGTCTGGACGGAGCAGAGAAGAGTGTTCTATAGAGGGCATGGTGTGTGTGTGTGTGTGCCATGTGTTAGACT